>APFE030301107.1:126180-144206 GCA_000404065.3 Pinus taeda | reverse complement strand
TTATGTGAAAAAACCTCAAAATGTTCCTTTGGAGTACAAGAGGTGGAATATTAGGGTCATATTGTATCTCATGAAGGTGTTAAGGTAGACCCTAGAAAAATTACAGCCATTAACAAATGGAAAATCCCCACATCCATAAATAATTTGAGAGGATTTCTCGGGTTGACAAAGTATTATTGCAAGTTTGTTAATAATTATGGGAGAATAGCGGCACCTCTAACAACATTACTAAAGAAAGATGCACTTTCCTGGACTCTACAAGCAACAAAGGCCTTGAAAAATATTAAAGAGGCAATGTGCCAAGCACCGGTCTTAGCTATGCTAGACTTTACAAGAACCATTATTTTGGAATGTGATGCCTCAGGAAATGGAATTGGTGTTATTTTAATGCAAGAAGAAATACCCATTACTTTAGAAAGTCATCCAATCATAGGAAAGTATTTACACAAAGCTATTTATGAGAAGGAAATGTTGGCAATACTACATGCACTTAAGAAATGGTGGACCTTACCTAATGGGAAGACACTTCAAGGTAAAAACAGATTAGGCTAGTCTTAAATACTCTTTACAACAAATATTATCTTCGGAAAGAAGAAAAAATGGGTCACAAACATGTTGGGTCATGAATTTGAAATCATCTACAAAAAAGGGAAGCAAAATGTTGTTGTAGATGCACTCTCAAGAAAGGATGAGGATGTGGAAGCATTGCTTTCTGCCATTTCTATTATCCAACCAGATTGGAATAAACAAAGGAAAGGATGAGTAGAATAATAATGAAGAATGGGGCACTCATTCAAAAGTTGCAACAAGATCCCAGTACATCTGATACATTTAGCTGGAAAAATGATTCGTTATGGTACAAATATTTCTGATACCTTTGGAGTATTTCCCAACTCAAACAAAGGATTCTTAGGGAATTGCACACATCTCCCTTAGGTGCGTATTCGATATTTTTAAAAACTTACCACAGGGTTAAGAAGGATTTTTTGGGGATGACCTTCAATATGATATTCAAAAGTTTGTGGCAGACTGTTTGGTTTGCCAACAAAATAAAGTTGAGCCAACTAAGATCCCAAGTCTATTACAACCTCTATCCATTCCAAGTGAACGTTGGGCGGAGGTTTCAATGGATTTTATCACATGTTTACCCAAGTTTGAAGGAAAGAGTGTCATCATGGTGGTATTTGATTGAATTACCAAGTATGCACACTTTTGTACATTGTCTCATCAATTTGAATCCAGTACATTTTCTATTGCATTTATGGAAAAAATTAAAAAGCTACATGGAAACCCAAAGATTATTTTAAGTGATAGAGATCCTATTTTCAATGGAATTCTTTTGACAGAATTATTTTCTTGTCTGGGTATTCAATTAGCTCATAACTAATCTTATCATCCTCAATCTGATGGGAAAACTGTGATAGTGAACAAATGTTTGGAAGTATATCTCCATTGCTTTGTATCTAATAAACAAACACAATGGGTTAAATGGTTGCCTCTTACTTAACGGTAGAATAACACTTCCTTCCATACTGTAACAAAAATGACCCCACTTATGGCACTTTATGGATATCATCCACCATCCATCACTTCATATTTAAGAGAAACTTCTAGGGTTCAAGTAGTGGAAGATCACATCAAGCATCAACAAAAAGTTCTCCAACACTTAAAGGATAACCTCACTTTGGCATAGAATAGAATGAAACAACAGACTGATCAACACCAAAATGAAAGAAGTTTTGATGTAGGTGACTGGGTATTTCTATGGCTACAACCATACAAACAAATTTCCCTTAAGCAAGCTAAGAAGGATAATAAATTATCACCAAATTATTATGGTTTGTACAAGGTGTTGCAAAAGATTCATACTATGGAATACAAATTGGAACTTCCTGCATCTTCCGGATTGCACCCAGTTTTCCATGTTTCATGCTTAAAAAAGGCTATAGGTGATAAGCTCCGAGTTCAAACTATATTCCTAGAGGTTGACGGGGAAGGGAAAATCATATTGGAACCTGAAGAAATCATAGAAACAAGAACTCGACAGCTATGAAATTAATCAATTTCAGAGTATCTCATCAAGTGGAAGAACTTAGCCACTAAAGATTCTACATGGGAGGATGAGGCTTTTATACATAAGCATCCAAAACTACTCAAGCATTGAGGAAAACACCTTTTTGAATGAGAGGGACATGTTAGGTCCCTATAATACTAGTGTATTTCCTTATTATTATTGTCATTGTACCCCTTATTGTTATTGTTGTGTCCATGTTGTCCCCATATTGTTATTATTGTGCCCCATAGAAGCCCATTATTGTTATTGTTTTTCCCTTACATTATTATTGTTATGTCGGCTCTGATTATATTGTGACCCCTTAGACTCCTATATATAAAAAGGAGTTCTTGTCATTTGTATCATCCAATAATTGTTCATTTTTGTAATGTAAAGGAGGTTTCCCCCTTGAAGAGGGTACATTTTAAGTTGTTGATCTATCTCTTGCTTCTATTTTGTGAGCTAGTTGCATAACGCGTATAGTAATTGATGAGGGCTCTTATACGTGTATTATTCGCTCGAAATGTTTGGGTTCTCCAACTATCAATTCATCATCTACCACTCTCAAAGCCTTTTATGGAAAAGAATTTCGACCTTACGATATTTTGAATGACCTTCCAGTAGAATTATAAGGTACAATGGTTGCAATCATGGTGGAAATTGTTGATGATCAACTTGATTACAATATTTTACTAGGTCAAAGTTTGACTTATGCGAAGTCTGGAATGGTCTCATCACTTTTTGGAATGATATTATTTCCTCATCAAGGAAGTATTATGAAAGTAGACTAGTTGTCTTATTATACCTCTGATCCTAACTCTACTAGTATTGTACCCTTGTGGGGAAAATGATTACTCCTTATGGATATATTGGTGTCGATTTGCTTAAGGATTCATCATTGATGGGAAATTTTTAATTCCTTCCACCCAAGACTTCTTCTACTATTTCTCATGTCAATGTTATCTCATCAAGCACTTCAAAATTATATGATCCTTGCATTGTTCCTTTAGAATCTGATTTGACAAAATTCAGTGACCAAATCCATCTAAGCCCATTGGAATTATCTTATTAGGAAATTCACTCATTTTTCAGAACCATTCCCATTGAAAACGATTAAGTGAATGTGATCAATGATGATTATTCTCAATCCTGTTGGCTAGAACCAATCTCATTTCTTGATCTTTTCAATAACATGTTTCCAAAAAATAAAAGCAACATGGAAGTTATGACTTTAGATGAAATTCCTTAGGACGATTATCATAATCTTCCTATTTTATTCCCAACTTTGAAAAAAGTGATAATAAATTTTCCACAATGTTTTCACCTGAGATTGTAGATGACCCTAAAGTCCCTATATCAAATTTTGAATCTAAATATGAAAAGAATTTAGAGAATATATATACAACTCTTCCCTTAATCTAGCGAAACCCAGAATTACGGAGAACGTTCACATAGGTGCCTCATGTTCACTTGATGAAATCCAAACCTATAAGGGCCTATTCTAAGAATTCCATGACATCTTTGCCTAGTACTATGAGGAGATGCCAGGAATCGACTCGAGTGTTGTAATTCATGAAATTAAGACTTACCTAGACGCTAATCCTATTAGATAGAGATTATGTCTAGTGCATCCAAGAAAATCTTCCACCATCAAAGTCGAGCTTGAAAAACTTCTAAAAGCAATATTTATCTATCATGTTCCCTTAACTGATTAGGTTTCTAACATTGTTCATGTTGACAAGAAGCAAGGGACAACTAGAGTATGCATCAATTATATAGACATTAAAAAATGTTCTCCTAAAGACTACTATCCTACACCCTATATTTATCAAATATTGATGATTATGCTGGTAATGATTTTTTTTGTTTTATGGACGCATTTTCTGGGTACAATAAAATTAACATACTCCCATGGGGGACTTTCGCTTATCAAAAATTTCCATTTTGAATGAAGAATGTTGGCGCCACCTTTCAACAAGCTATGTCTTACACCTTTCATGATATTACGCATATTGTAAAGCTATATTTAGATGATATACCATCTCATTCATTAAAACATAAATATCATCCAATGCATCTATGAGAAATCTTTATCAGATGTAGGCTTTAAATATACTTTTAAATCCACACAAATGTGTTCTTTGTGTAAAATATATTCGATTACTCGGATTTGTCATATCTAAGGATGGAATTCGTGTTGATCCCCTTAAGGAAGATGTTATTTTTAATTTTTCCCCTCCTCGTAATTTGCACCCACTCCAAAGTTTTCAAGGGAAAACAAACTTTTTACATCGATTCATTCTAAATTATGCAGAGCTAACTAAAGGTTTTACTCGGATTTTGAAAAAGGCGATCTCTTTTTTATGGGATGAAATTTATGAAAAGCTTTCGATGCACTTAAACACTTGTTGACTCACAAACCTTTGTTACATCCACCTGATTATCACTGATATTACGTTTTGTATTTAGTTGCATCTGATGTTACCATTGGTATGGTATTAGTTCAAGAGGATGAATTAAACAACTAACATGTGATTTATTATTCAAGTAGGAATCTTACCAAAACCAAGATTAATTACGCACATGTGGAGAAATTGGCCTTGGAAGCTGTGCAAGTTGTCCAAATTTTTGTTCATTATATTCTTTTTCATAAAATAATAGTGGTTTTCGATTGCAACCCTATGCTTTGCATTCTTACTAGGCAATTTATTGGGGGAAAATATTCCAAATGGATTGTTATCCTATAGGAATTTGACTTAGACTTTGTGAACTCCAAGTCGAAGAAATCATTGGTGTTTCCTCAGCTAATTTGTGACTTTCCCCTACTCTAAAACAGAAATCATGGTAAAGGATTCTCTTCTGGATGAATCACTTGTTATCATAAGTACATTAGTCCCATATTGTGGATATATTATTGTTTATCTTCAAACTCATACTTTTCAGCCTAAATTATCTCAAACTAATCGTCATCACATTTGGTACCAATCTCAACAATATACTATTATTGGTGATACACTTTACCTTCATGGTATTATTTCCATTTTTAGACGATGTTTAACTGTTTATGAACTCAAAAAAGAATTAAATGTCTGTCACTAGCAACATGTGGTGGTCATATGTCAGGGTTTTCCACTACCCAAAGAATCTTATGCCTTGGATATTTGTAGCCTTCCATGTTCAAAGGTTGCATTACTAAAAAAAAATGTAATGATTGTCAACTATACGATCACAAAATGTGTGCACCTCCTTCTCCCCTTCACCCAATCATCGTTGTCAGTCCCTTTGCGAAATGGGGCATCACTTTCATTACATGTAACCATCAATCAATGAGAGGGAATGGGTATATTATCCTAGTTGTGGATTCTTTTACAAATTCAGATCAGGAAATGCCTACATATAGGGATGATGGTGAAACTGCTACTCTTTTCATATTCAATCATGTAATTTCTAGGTTTGGTTTTCTACAAGCCACCGTCATGGACCATGGTAGCGATTTTCAAAATTTTATGATGAGTGAACTTATTGAGTTTTTTTTTTATGTCGTGATATCTCAATTCCATATTACCCTAAAGAAAGTAACCAAGTAGAGTCTATGAAAAACGTTTTCACTACTATTCTTCCATGGATTATAGGGATTCATAAATGAAATTGGAATTTAATGCTTTTCGTAGCTTTGTGGGCATATTGCACCTCAACAAAAGTTGGAACTATATTGACTCCCTTCCAATTGATTTACAATCTAGAGGTGGTCTTACCCATTGAATGTTAAATCCCATCATTGAAACTAGAAATCAAACTATTTCCTTCTACTTCTGCAGAGGAAGAACATTTTTTATACTTAACAAGTTTAGATGAGACTCACCATGATGTTCCACTTGCTAGTGAGACTCATCAAAAATGAGGTGAGGCACAAATTGATCGAAATCTAAACCATCAAATGTATTCAGAAGGTGACTTGGTCTTCGTTTACGATCAAGAATATGATAGGTTAGGAGCCATTAAGTTTGAACCTATGTGGCATGGTCCCTATATCATAAAGCATGCACTTGCAAAGGGTTCCTATGAGTTAATTGACTATGACGATGTTCCTTTGATTAAGCCTAGAAATGGGCTTCATCTTAAAAAGTACTATGCATGATTTATTGCATGGGTATATTGTACATTGTTGTATCATATTTTACATGTGTGGCAATTTTACTTCTTTTTGCAACTTCTTCTACTTCCTATGCTTAACATGTGTAACACTTGATTTATAGATGTTGACGCTCCCTCAAACTTACATTGGCTACAATGATTGTGTTAGTCATAGTAATCCGAATGTGTATTCTGAAAATTTGGCTATGTTTTCGCCCGCTGATGAGTTAGTAAGCCTACATGGAATACGCCTTGGTGAAACGACAAGCAATATTTCAAAATACAGTGCGGCCATTAAGCTATTGTTTGATGCAATTTCATTTTTCATTCATCATTTAATTATTATAATGGATTCTCAACTGATAATATTACATTTAAATCATGTTTATTTAGTTATAAGCTCTACAATGTTAAGGATTTTTTTGTGGGTCCATCTCTTGGAAAGAGAATTTGATTACATTAAATATCAACATATTCTAAGACATTTGAATACATCAACAAATGCATTGGAAAATTATGTACTAAATCGACATTTGAAACATCTGTAAAAAGGAAATAGTAGGCATTAACGTATTGTGTAAAATAAGATGAGAAAATAGATGTAATCTTTATTAATCATAATTTCTATAAAATGTTTGATTTAAAAAAAAAGGTCATCAAAGATATACGAGGTTCCGTGACCTTTATCATCTAAACACACTAATAGACAAAAGGAAAAATCTAGCGCTATGATTAGAAAGTAAGCATGATGATCATGGTAGCACAAAATGGCACACGTCAGTCATCATAACAAACAGATAATCAACCGAGGTACACCTACTATGTGCCTATGGTAGTGAAGATGCAAATCATTGATCCTAATGTCTAGGATATCTAGAGTTAACCTCTGTAGGTTACCCTCAATCTCGGTAAGAGTCTGTACTTCCTCTAGATTATGTGCTATAGGAGCTATATGCTCATTACGTCTGGAAAATACTCGCATTGTTTTCGGTCTAACTAGTTCCACATTTGCATGATAATGTTAGATGATTATTCTTAGATGCAAAAAAAAAAATGAAAAATATAAAACAACCGAAGTTAGAATTCTTACATATATCACCCAAATGCATTCTCTTAGGGAGTGGATTATCTAGATCACTTGTTAATCAATATTCACACAAGGGTAATCTTGAATCATGATGATCTAGTGATTTAGCCATTAAAAAATGAAAGGGTATATCTGACCACTTCACCATCACCACCTTCGTGGTGGGCCATCAATGTAACTAAATCCAACATACGAGGATCTCGTGGTCTTCCCATCTCCATGAAAACCTATGGACAAACGATAGGAATCCTTTGTAAAGAAAATGACACGACTGTAGCACCATACCCTAAGTTCTTTAGTTTCTGATTATTTGCTCCAGTGAGTTGTCCTTTGATACTGGTAGCAACTCCTTTGTACCAATTAAACATGGTGGGATGCATGCACTATAGTGATATATGTATCTAAGATTTGGTGACAAGGTGAAGTGTGACACTTCCACATAGCTGAGTAATGCTAAGTTCTATGGTCCTCAGTGGAAGTGTTGGATTTCCTGGACAATATTCTTCCAGCACTAAGTTTGGACCTAAGAACACATTGTTGAGCTAATTAAGCTTTTCTTCTCTCTTCACTTGGCCTACCTCCAAACAATGATATATTACTTCCATGATGTGAGAGCCCCATTAAGAAATAAATGTCATTCATAGTGGAAAAATCAAACTTGCACACTCCCAATGAATATATATTGCATAATCCTGTGAGTGCACCCTAAGTTGTTAAAAATGCTCTAATACATAAAAATTAACATGAAAATGAAAAATAAAAACCATCAATATTAAGAGAAAAGGATGATCTCTTACCTGGGGAAGACACCACGCGAAATGGTTCATCTCTCTGATCATAATCTGTAGCTGAAGGTTTGGGTGAAAATGCATTCTCGAGAGCTCCCAGATGTTAAATATTTTTTTTACCTTTTGACATTTTATAAGAAAAATAGGACTATTAAAATAATATTTTTTTCCTATAACTTCTAAATTTCAAAGTTTGTTAATTTTTTTTATGTTAATTTTCGGGCATTTATGATGATTGTTGGGTTTGAATATGCATTTTATAGGGTTATTTGTGAAAATAGATAATCTGTGCAATGAATAAACTTTTATCACTTTTTTGCGCTCTTAAAATTTACAGAAAAGAAAAACCCTAGACTTATGTTTAAAATCTTTTATAACCCTTGAAATATGAAAATATTTCCATGTATGATTGCCACTTAGAACTCGTGAAAATGAAAAAAAAAATGTCTACTTGATCCAAGTTGACCCCTTTAATGTTTTATGTAGACTATTTACAAAAAATGTATACGTTTACTAATCATGGCCAAATTAGTTATCTCTTGCATTCTTTTACCCTTTTCTGGGATTCAGAGACTAAATCTAAAAAAGGGACATTGCAGAGTTTCTTTATGTTTTTTTCTTGAATCCCTACGTATGAAAAACACTGAGTTTTACTTTCTTCGAGCTCGTCAAAACTTTACATTGAAAGAACTAAATGAGTTTTCTTTGCATGTCTTTTTTAAACTTTTCAAATATGAAAACGACATCAAGTTACTCCTTCGTTGGACTCGGAAAATGTAAACAATGCAGGACTCATCAATCATGATGAGACTTAACCACTCCTTCTTAGGGCTCATTAAGGATACTCTAAAGGATTCATCTGAAGGATGACCTTATAGGAAAATAACATGTTATCCTCCTCAAGCTTGGACAAAAATAAAGAGGTACCTTATAGTAATGGTGGGGGGAAATTGGAAACAAACATTTGTTTTTTTATTGTAAGAAGGAAGTATGTTGCTCTTGAACATGACACTCTTTCGCTTTTGAGATTATTTTGGAAAATCCTCTTTCCTCTCAATTGATCATGCCTTATTGAAATTATTCAAATCAATTTTGATCTTATTTTTTGAGTTAAATGCTGCCAAGTCAAAATGTCTTGTTGCTGATATGTTCAATAGAAGTCCAACCTCAATTAAAATTACCTTGAAATTCATAACCTACAATCAAGTCAACCATCCTTGAGTCAGTTCTAAATTATTCCAATTTTTCTCTTCAAAACTTGACGTGAGTCTTACATTGTATTCCCTCTTCCGATGGTTCACCTCCTATCAACCTCAAATTATTATCTAGGAAGTTCATTTAGAAACCTCCTTTGGTACCTTGAAACTTGCATGCCTTAATGGAAAGTTTCTTTCTTTTGAAAATAGGTTATCATCATTGACCTTCGATCAAATGATTCGGTTAGTGTTCAACTTCAAGACATTCAATCACACTTTGTATATTTTACTAGGGTACCTTAGAACCATTTTCATTATTAGTGTTTTCTCTCACACGTGTTAATGATTCACATCATTGACTAGTAATAAGGTGGTTTCTACCATGTTCGAGTTCAAGACATTCACTCGCATGGCTAGATTCGTACTATATATCGGTATAAATGAAGACCAAGATCCTGGCTCTATTTTCATCCATCCACGCCATGTAGAGTTTCAAGATATTCATGATTGTAAAGATAAATCCATATTTTATGGGTGTCTATATTGTGTCTACTTTTGACATGGACCATTATATATTTCCATACTAATTCTTGGAGATAAATTGACTTAGAGTATGCGAATTCCTACCTCATTTATGATTATACAAAAACATTGTATCATAATCCTTGATTTTTTGTTTTAGGTCTCCAACCAATTTCTCTCTAATCCTAACTTTGTCATGATGAATCGCTTGACTCCTCAAACATTTTTTATGACTTTGGACTTTAGGAGGAAATATGTTACACGTCATTTTGTCACCATGTTGTAGTGAAAAATCGACCCTCCCATTTTTTACTTTTTTATTTCAAATAATGGGGACCATTTCCATAATTTTTTTGTTAAAGCACATTTTTTAATATTTTATTTTGGTTAAGTGTCCTACAATTCTTCCAATTTTTTTATTTTCATCAGATTTCTATGTTGATTGTTTCATTGAGTTCGAATTTTTTCTATCTTTCCATCGGTAATTGTTTCATTTCATTTGGTTACACTATTTTGAAATGGTGATCATCCAAAGTTCGATTATTTTTACCACTTGGGTTTAAAAATGTACAAAATGTATATTATTTTAATTTTTGTAAATACATTAGTAATTGATTGTAATATTAATTACTAGTTAATTTTTACTAATTATTTCACTTTTCATTAATGGTCCTAAAAAATCACCACATATTAGTTCTAGAACAGTTAAAATTATATGTTTTTGGGGTCTCGGTAATTTATTTCAATTCCCAATTTTAAAAGAAATTACAAGACCCAAAATATCAAAATTGAAAAGTGGTTGTAGTTCATTTTGTAGGATTTTTAATTTCCAAAGTCATTGTAGTTTAGAATGGAGGAATTCCACTCGAAGTGGGCCCCATTTCAGCGCATCTCTTCATTTCTTTTACAAAAGTCCCAATGAAAAAATCTTAATAAAAAGTCTTGATGAAAAAATCCTGATAAAAAATCCTCATATCTGGTATTTCGAAAGTACCAATATCCGATAAAAGTACCAATATTTCAAGAGTCCCAATATCTGATAAAAGTCCCAATATTTTAAAAAATTCCTAATATTTATAAAAATTTCCAATATTTTAAGTACCGATAACGGATATCGAATTTTTAATCTAGTGTGCATTTAAAAACTTATGATATCAACTCATCCTCATATCCAATATTAATAATATGCAACGGCTATTTGATTTAATAAATGGTCTCCTTCCCATGTTCGAAAACTTCTCTCCATACATATATACGCTCTTCAAATTTCATAATCAATCCATTAATGGATCTACAACCATGTATGAACTTTTATTTGAGATTTTAAAGATATATATATTTTAATTAAATTAAATATTTTAACTATAATTGAATATACTAAATTTTAATTCATTTTAGTTGTATATAATCAATTGATAATTAATTTATATTAAATTAATATAATTAAAATAATTGTTAATTTAATTTAGGGTTAGATTTTTAATAAAAATTTCTTATTTTTGGTGGAGATGACAATTTTTCCAGAATTTTGGCAATTTTGACACTTGAACTTTGGAAGCTCATAAGTTGAGTTTTACTTTGCAAAATGAGGCCCAAAATGACTCATTGGATAGATAAAATCATGGAAAATATTATTGAAGTGGTTTTATGACCATAATCAATCATTTAATGACTATAATGTTTATAGAATATCAACCTATGAATTTCTAAACAAAATTAATTTTCTGAGTTTGATTTTTGCATTTTTATTTGCTCATAGCTTTTGCTAAGTGAAAATCCATTCGACTATGTTCTCTTTGACTAATAATATATTTCCAAGGATCAATGAAAATCTCATATTATTTATTTCTTTAAGTTTTGATTGGAAGATCCTTTATTTTCTAGATTTGATATTTTTGGATTTTAATTAAATTTGGATTGGTTTTGAAAGGAGAACATCTTAGGAGACGAGGAAAAGAAGATTTCAATGAATAAAATTGTTCTATAAATAGAAGAAAACTAATTTTGAACAATGAAAATTGTCAGAGCAGATTTATTCTTCAGTAGCTCTCCTATTTGGAATAGATTTTTGTAATTATAAATAGTAGTCTGTAGAATGCAATAAGGGTTTATCTTCTCTGCAATTCTGTAATTCTTGTAGCACTACATTCATAGGGGTTTGGAGCTGTAGGTGAGAGGACAATGAAATCTCAGATCTGGGACAATTGAGGATTTATCTTTTACAAATCTGAACTATGTACGGGGAGTAAGGCTGCATTATTGCAGCTCTTATTTTAACAACAATGTGTATGAGTTGTAGATGACTATTGGAGATCAGATTCAATGAATTGGGTAAGAGACCAAGTTTAATCAATTTTTGTTTTTGAATACTATTATTTTTAATGCGGATTTAATTTCTTTTGATAGAAGAATCATGTTATTGTATTTATATTTGCGCACGTATGTCGATATGAATTCATTTATTATGGCTTAGCTATCTAATATGTTTTTTCTCATGATTTACATTATCAATTTTGTCTTTTTCTCTTGTGAATTGAAAAGAGATTTCTGAGTAACTATTCATCTAGAAATCTGTCATTTAATCTTGATTTAATTACTAGTAACATTATGTGAACTATTTCCTAATGTTATTGTTTCATCATTCATTGCTAATAGTTTAATGGTTATTATCATTATGAGAATTACTTCCTAATTTTAATGACTAATCATTCTTATTAATAGATATCTAAAGTGGTTGTCTGATCATATTCAATCATTTAATGAGTCTAAAATTTAGCAAAATATCAATCTCCAAATTTGTAAACTAAAATAATTTTTTGAGTTTAATTTTTTCCTTTTAATTTTCTCATAGCTTCTCCATGATTTTATCTATCGAGAAAGCCATCTTGAGCCTCATTTGGCCAAGCGAAACTCAACATATGAGCTTCCAAAGTTGAAGAGTCCTAGGATTAGTTTCCATTTATATTAATCATTACATGTATAGAAGTCCTTTTATCAAAGACGAAAAATTTAATCGTGGCTTGGCTGAGCCTTAGATCAGCTTAAGGATCAGTTTCTTTCCTGAGCTTAACAAGAGGGCTGATCTGATGGCTCTTCTCTATTGGTAAGAAAAAAGGCATATGTTAAGTGAGTAGAGATAGAGAGAAGGTACCTAGACCTAGTTTAACCAGGTGGAACCACCATCCCAAATGAAAAAAGAGTTTCTTGAATTTCTTGACCAGGTGGTCTCCCTTACAATGTGGAGGCAAACATTTCAATTTCACAACACACAATTAGGAAAATGGCTGCAAAACAAGATCTCTCACTATCTGATGAAGTGTTCTAAGAATTCCAATTCCCCTATAATTTTGGAAGAAAAACTATCCCAAATAAAAGATGAACCTTGGATTACATTGCTCAAAACTTGTTTTTAAGAACTTTCACAATTTTCCTTGCCTTTACTTGCAAAAGTGTAGTTTTGACCATTGTGGCATGTGTAATTCTGCACACTACTTCCACTAAAAACTGCACAAATCTCTTAACAAAGGTGAAAAAAAAAAATTGATTTCTAGAAGCCTTGTTGGAGGAATATTTCCCAACTTAATGCCTCAAGCCCCTACATACTTGGGCTTCATCCTCTATTGATGGATAAAACTACCTCTCTTTTTGGAACCCTAATCCCTCTGTTTATGGATCTCATCCCTTGAGAAGTGGATCTCAAACCTTATTCTCTTGGCCTTTAAATTCAACATAGACTAGAGGATGAAGAGAGAGTCTTCTAAATGTAAAATTATGTTGTTGGATTAGGGTTTGAAAACTTTTCAACTAAGGGGAGGACTGTAGACCATTGGAAGGAGGCTTACATTATCAAGGCAAAAGTTGTAATGCTTCTTCTTGTTCAATATTAATACAAGAAATTGTTTCTTTCCTACTTGCATTTATTCTCATGCTCTTTACAAAGCTCCTTGATATTTTTCGTAGTTTATAATTGAATACTAGTTTAATGTTGTGATATATGCTATGTTGCAATTTCCATTCACTTTGTGTTTCACCTTTACCTATGTTATGATTTTATGCCTTGTTTGTTTTTGTTTATTCAAATCTTCCCTCAAAGCAACAAGGAAAGTCTTTTGAAAGCATCAGAAGGACTTCCAAAACCAATTCATAGAAAAGATAAGAGGGTCTTGCATACTTCATACTTCATACTTCATTTATAAATTAAGGAAAGGTAGAATTCATTGTTCTATTTGTTACTAGATCTCTTTTGAATTTAGGGGGATCACTTTTGTCTGCAAGATGTACACCATAAATAAAGCACATGCCTATTAGTGAACTAGTAAGGATTGTAACCTTAAATCCAAAATTCCACTAAATGGTGGAGGTGATTTAAACACTTACTACTAAAAAAGGGGCACTCATAATCAGGACCAAATGGGTCACTTGTAAAACGATTTGTTACTACATTATAATTTTATACAAAATACGCAAGGAAAATATACAATAATAGGAAATTATCCCCTTTGTACACCTATTTATTATACAATAGCATAGCTTAAATCTATGAGAACAAAACGACTAGGTAAAGTTCCAAAAATTTTGGTAAGGATTGAAAACCAATGTTAAAGTCAAACAAGTCAACCTAAATCTCAATCATGTTTTAATCCTAACCTACAAAATAGACACCAGTGAAATTCTCCAAGAAACCTGGAGAGATTTGAACAAGGAACCTCTGCATAGAGTGTGGATTCTTTGTCCTTAACAAGACATTATGTGTAGGGGTAAAATGGTTCCATAAGAGGGGTAAAGTGAAAACAAATGAAAGGAGGTAAAGGAAATGGACTTTAACTAGAACAAACTTAGAAAGAATTAAGGTGATATGTGGAAAAACCTCACCAACAACCTGGTTATAATAAACACATTGAATCATGATCAGAATCATAACACTTAGTAACCATAATTAAAGAAAATAAAATCTACGAGGAAGACTAAATTTAGGGATGTTATACCTGGGGTGGTAAAAGTTCTATTAAAATCCTAAGACTTTCCAAACCATTGAAGCAAATGCTCAGAATATTAGAGGAGACATGGATATGGTCTAACCAAGGTTAGGGTAAGTTTACCTTCATGTAGCCCATACAAAAACAATAATGGAGCTGGTTAAATATTTTTACTAGTGGGAAAGCAGTAGATAAAAACCCCCTTTAATATAAGAAATGAAAAACCTACATTGTACATATGTTTCTTGATGAATTTGGTCATGTGGAACATAAATATATTGAAATATAGAGGAAACATTCATTGAACCAACTAGAAGGAACACCTATGCAAGAGAGAAGGTTGCAGATGGAAACATTGTTTCTCTCCAAAGGGAGAACTGTGGAAGCATAAAGAACAACAAAGCAAAAAACAAATGAGAAAAGTGAATAACCCTATACATGATATCAAAGATCACCAAAATCATTGGATTGTGCTAAGATATCTAGGTCATAGGGTATGAATACCATGTCCATGTGATGATTTTGCATTTGGCGGGAGTGCCATATGGAAAAGGGAAAATGGGTGCTAGGAGCCAAAGACCCTAAAACTATTCATCCACGCAAATTATAGTCAAAGGACTATCCAATTTTTAATATTAATATAAATACAGATCTAAAAATATCTAATCTTCTAGGACTAGTATATATCTATATATATATAGATATATCTATATATATATATTATATATATATATATCTATATATATATATATATATATATATATCTATAATATATATATATATATATATATATAATATATATATATATATATATATATATATATATATAGATAGATAGATAGATATGGGAATAATTAACCAAGACCATCTACTTTACCCAGACGATAGTAAGCGTGCAAGTTATACCTCTCTAGCCTAGTCTATGGGAGAGGGATTCTACAATAATGTAAATGGAAAAAGGGGCAAAAACTTTATAATGCTTGGTAAATTATGCACTATGTAACTAATGCTTACATTAAAACTAGAAGAAGCCATATATATATATATATTGAAGAAATGTATCTGCTATGACTATTCTACCTAAGTTGAGTAAATGACTTCACTTCCAAGGGGAGAAGTAGATCCTACAAAAAAGAGAAAAAGGACACTTTGGAAGATAAGATTGACCAATATCATATTATAGATGTAAATGAAGTCAAACACAAACAATAAGTTACTCTAGACATGAAGTGGAAAGTAAACATTCTATGTTCAATGACAATGGAAAAAAATTAGTATGATTTTGAGGTACATTACATGTGTTATTAGAGGTGTAGGTTCAATATTGAGGCCTAGGGACCAAACCACAACTTGAGTTTAATATATTATTGTTGTATTGTTTTTGGAAAACTAAATGTCATTGTTGTGTTACATAAAAGTAAGAAGCAAAGAAGACAATAATGGCATAGCCATCTGCCATATCTCTTGGTGAAGGAGAGAAAATTTGGACGTAGTTATGAGATGAAACCTCACCTCATATCACACAAGTACTATAAATGGTAAAATATATGAAATAGGAACTATCCAATATCAGGGCCAACAAAGAGAATTTGTTGATGGCAAGTGTAAAGAAAGAGAAGCTCATTAAGGATTTGACTTAATAGTCAAATAAAAAACCTCTATATCTAGAGGTAGAGGAGGAAAAACAAGACTTCTTCATGAGAAAAAACACAAATGGTAACACTGAGAGTGAGAATGGAAAACTTGAGGGTGGGGAAGAATTAGACAAAAAATATCCCATTAGGGGATTTTTGAGGTGTAAAATGGGTCTCCTAAGAAAAATGTACAACCAAAATAAAATTTATAAGAAACAATAGGATTCAAGATGATTATGTCAACCATGGGGGATGATTCACCATTTTTGGACGAAAAGGTTAAAAATATTAAAAAATAATAAAATAATAAAACTAGTATTTCAAATTATCTCCATAATGTTTTTCTCAAATTTCATGTGGGATTAGTATGTTGGGTTGTGTTATATTCTTTCCATGATGAGCCCACGTAGTTAACTGGGGGGTTAGAGGGGGGGCAGAGCCCCCCCCTTCATTGCACTAATTGCATAGCGGTGTGGTCACAGAGGGTTTGAGGGGTGCAGGTAACCCCCCCTCTATGGGGTTCGGGGCAACGCCCTAGAAAATTTTGTTTTTTGGACCCTATATTAGGTTGAGCGGACCTACCTATGGTTTTGTGCATGATTTTTGCAGATGGTTTTGGATGTGATGGTTTTCAATCCATGGTATTGGATGCTTCGGCATGTATAAATATATATTGTAATATTGAAAGAAAAATAATGAAAAATAGTGCTGGTAGTCTGGGTTTTGGGATCAAGGGGAAATCTCTGTGTATATGTGTTTTATGTGTTATGCTCTCGCATTGTTTATTTTCTATGTTTCAGAATTCGTATGCAGGTAATTTTTGTACAGGTTTGAAGCTTACATTTGGTATCAAAGCCATTGTTGGCTTCAAGGGGATGTCTTTGTGCCAAGGGGTTCCACTCGGGCCAATGGTAGACCCTGTTTAGTGGGAGAACTGCAAGATCAATTCTGATGGTGAAAGAAGATGCCGAGTAGTGGAAAGATACAGATTAAGAAATTTAATGGTTAGACTTTTGAGTTGTGTAAAATCAACATGGAGGATTTGTTGGTGGATAAAGATCAACGGATCGCGGTAGATCCGGGTACTAAACCAACGGGACTATCTAACGAAGAATGGAAGAAGTTGGATCAGAAGGCAAAGAGCACAATATGAGTATGTGTCTTAGATTCAGTATTGTCAAATGTATCAAGGGAAGCTATGGTGAAGGCTTTGTGGGACAAGTTAGGGACTTTGTACCAATCTAAGTCTTTGGTGAATAAACTATTCCTGTGGAAAAAGTTGTATAACCTGAGGATGAAAGATGGAGACTCGGTGACAGAGCATGTGAATGCGTTTAATACTGTGGTAAGTTAGTTATCATCTATTGATATTAAAATTTCAGATGAAGATAAGTGCATCAGTTTGTTGTGTTCTCTACCAGATTCGTCGGATAGTCTGGTTGTTTCATTAGGTAGCAATGCAACGGCTTTGCAGTTTGATGAAATAGTCTCAGCCTTGCTGACAGAGGAGATGAGACAGAAAAATATGGACAACCAGAATGGTGATGCCTTGTCTATATGAGGATGGTCCCAAAATAGAAACAAAAATAAGTCATCGAGTGGGAGATCTAAATCTAGAGGGAGATCTAAATCTCCA
>APFE030301107.1:107687-122264 GCA_000404065.3 Pinus taeda | reverse complement strand
AAAGATGTTATTAAACATGAAGTCCAACGAAAGGAACCTGAGAAGATAGAGTTTGAGCTAAAGGAGGAAGAATCAGACTCTACAACAGAGGAGGAATCAAAAGCTGAAGAGCCACAAACTCCGACTGTGAGAAGATTAGTTTGAGAAAGAAGGCAGCCTGAAAGGTATAGTCCATCTGCTTTCTATTCAAATTTTGCTTTATCTATTACTAACGATGATCCCAGAACTATGAAGGAAGCAGTAGACTCAGAGGATGGAAAACTCTGGAAAGAGGCCATGGTTGATGAAATTGCATCATTGCACAAAAATGAGGCTTGGGATCTGGTGGAGTTGCCAGCTGGAAGGAAACCCATTGGCAGCAAATGGGTGTTCAAAAAGAGGACAAATGTAGAAGGAAAAGTGGAGAAATACAAAGCTCGGTTGGTAGCAAAAGGTTATTCGCAAGTGCCGGGAATTGATTTTGGTGATATTTTTTCTCCTGTTGCCAAGGTAACTTCTATTAGATTACTTTTATCTGTTGCTGCTACTTTTGACTTTGAGGTAGAACAGATGGATGTGAAGACAACATTTCTTCACATGGATCTAGAAGAGGAAATCTACATGAAGCAACCTGAAGACTTTGCAGCAAAGGGTAAGAAAGAACTAGTATGCAAGTTAAAGAAGTCTTTGTATGGGTTAAAACAGTCACGAAAGATGTGGTATTAGAAATTTGATACATTTATACAGGGACTTGGCTTCACCAGAAGCAAAGCATATCACTGTGTGTATTTTAAATTAATTGGTGGTCGTGTTATTTATCTGGTCTTGTATGTGGATGATATGTTTCTGGTTGGAAATGACAAAGAAATTATCCAGGATTTGAAGACCCAATTGTCCCCCGAATTCGACATGAAAGATCTCGGTGCTGCAAACTATATTTTGGGCATGGAAATTAAAAGAGATAGGGCAAAGAGGAAGCTCTGGTTAAACCAGAGGAAGTGTGTCGAGACAATACTATAGAGGTTTAATATGCAGGATACTAAACTGGTGAAGGTTCCTATTCCTGTAGGTGTGAGGTTATCTGCTGAACAATGTCCGAAGACACAAGAAGAGGAAGAGGACATGTCCCATGTTACATATGCAAGTGCAGTCGGTAGCCTAATGTGTGCAATGGTCTGTACTAGACTAGAAATTGGACAGGCAGTGGGAGTATTGAGTAGGTTTATGTCAAAACCAGGGAAAGAGCATTGGACAACAGTGAAGCGGGTTTTCAGGTATTTGCGTGGCACTAGTGATTATGGTTTGTGCTACCAAGGAAGACCAGGATTGGATAGAATGTTGGATATTTGTGGCTTTGTTGATGCACACTGGGCATGAGATCTAGATCATAGAAGATCTACAAGTGGGTATTTGTTTAGCCTATTTGGAGGTGCAGTCAGTTGGATGAGTAAGAAACAATATGTAGTGGCACTATCAACTATAGAGGTAGAATGCATGGCAGCCACTCATGAAAGCAAGGAAGCAGTTTAGTTGTAGAGATTGTGTTCAAGTATGGGGTTAGTACAGGGAGCTATAAGGATAGACTGTGACACCCAAAGTGAAATTTTCTTGGCAAAGAACCTTGCATATCATTCAATGACAAATCACATTAATGTTCAGTATCACTTTGTGAGGGATACGATAGAAGACAAAAGGGTGTTGTTGGTAAAGGTGGACACTTTGAAGAATACTACAGATGCATTGGAAAAATTTGTGAGCTCTTAATGACTAAGCTCTCTTATGTCCCCCTATGGAGAGAAAACAACAATTGGGAGAATGTTGGGTTGTGTTATATTCTTTCCATGACTAGCCCACGTAGTTAACTAGGGGGTTAGAGAGGGGCCGGAGCACCCCCTTTATTGCACTGATTGCATAGTGGGGGGGTCACAAGGGGTTTGATGGTGTAGGTAACCCACCTCTATGGGGTCTGGGGCAACTCCCCATAAAATTTTGTTTTTTGGACCCTATATTAGGTTGGGCGGGCCTACCTATGGTTTTCTGCATGGTTTTCACACATGGTTTTGGATGCGATGGTTTTCGGTCCATGGTTTTGGAAATGATGGTTTTCAATCCATGCTATTGGATGATTCAACATGTATAAATATGTATTGTAACATTGAAAGGAAAATAATGAAAACTCAAGCTGGTCATCCCAGTTTTGGGATCGAGGGGATAATCTCTATGTATATGTGTTTTATGCGTTATGCTCTCACAATGTTTATTTTCTATGTTTTAGAATTCGTATGCAGGTGATTTCTATACAGTGTTAAGACCTACATAATCATTAGATGCAAAATTAAATTCCTCATCTAAAGTGTACCCATGTTGCATACTTCCGATAGAACTTGCTACACAAAAAATGAGGAATACATGGAAAACGTTATTGCAATCATGTTTTACATGTATTTCTCATTTTTCATGTAGCAGGGTTCATCGAAAATATGGAACATGGGTACTCCTTTGATGATGAATCATATTCTGCATATAATGAGTATTTCCACTTGAAAATTGAGTAAACCCATAGGGAGATAAGTTGAAGATACGAGTTGAAAATGTAGTTTTTTGTTTTTTCTCTCTAAAATCTGATGATGTAATCTAATCTTATTTTATTATTTCCCCTATTATTTTATAATTTCCTTAGGAGGCCCATTTTAAACCTCAAAATTCCCTTAATGAAAGCACATAAACCAAGGAAGAAAAAAAATAAAATATCCAAGGAGGGTTTAAGAAGACCAGACCACCAACACTGATTCTGAAAAAGAATAATGAGTAGAAGCCTAGCTATTGAACATGACAAAATAGTTCAATGTATATGAATATTTCAATAACTTGAAAGGAAAGTTAGCTCTCTATCAACTGCAAGGAAAACCTTCATTCAGGTGGGAAGAGGTGAGTATAATACAGAATATAGAGGGAAAATTTTAAGTTCAGAAAATTTCCTAAAATATTTGAAGGAAAAATACTTATTTGAGAGATATTATGATGACAAGGAAAAATAATTTCATGATTTGAAGTTGGGCCAAATGAGTATGGATGATTTTGTGGCCAAATTTATAAAAATTTCAAGATAAGTTCCTTATATCCATGAAGAAAAAGTGAAGATGCAACAATTTCTTGATTTTCTTCCTCTTTCATATAAGGAAAGAATTGAGTTAGGTAATCTAAAAGTGATTGATGAAGTTGTTTAGAAAGCTAGAATATGCTATTAACAATTTAAGTGGAAAAGTGAAGGCTCATAATCATAAGCCAATATAGGATAAGATAGGGTTCGGGTAGGAAATAAAAAGTCACAATTTTATGTTCTTAAAAACTTTGGTAAAAATGATCGACCCCAAACATTTGGTAGAAACAATCATCCATAGCCTACATAGTCCATAACAAGTTTTAAAACAGTTGACCTAAATAGCAAAGTAACTAATGATGGAAAATAACAAGAATGGTTTAAATGTTGTTCTTGTGGACAACTCTATTTGCTTCGAAATTTTCCATATAATACTAGATGAGTCAAAGCTTTATAAGAAGTACATGACACATCTATAGTGAAAATTTTAGCAAGGAATATACCAAGGATCAAAGTTTCATTAGAATATTACCAGGTAGAACATAAATTGAAAATGATTCATATTGAAAGTATGATTTCATACTAACCTATGTCTATTTTAGTATATCCAGGGGCCATTCTTAGTTATGTTAGCCCACAATTCATGGACCAATGCAAGTTAGGTATAAAAAAACTTAGGAATTCATGGATGGTTCAATTAGCCACTAGTACTAAAGTAAAAGTGACCAATTTGGTTAAAAAACTGTACTGTGAACTTAAATGGTTGTCCATTAGAAATAAATTTATATGCAGTACCTCTAAGATCCTATGATCTAGTGATAGGAATGGACTACTTGAAGAGACACAAGTCATTAGTAAATATCGTAGATAAAATTATTAGATGGATCAAAGAAGAAGGAAATGTACAACTTATTAGAGGAATATCAAGACCTATATGCACTAGCTTTACAATTGAAAAATATGTGCCTAGAATGGTTGTATATTATTTGTTGTATAGATAGAATAAATCACACAAAATATAGAAAACGAAAACATATATCACCTTGAAGTGATAAGAGAATTTAAAGATGTATTTTTAAATGAGATTTGAGGACTACCCTGAAAAGGAGACATAAATTTCATAATTGATTTAATACTAGGAGCCACACCTATGTCCAAATCACCATATAAAATGAGTGTTCTAGAGATATTGGAGTTAAAAATGTAACTCAAAGAGTTTCTAGACAAGGGATACATCAAACCAAGTGCTTCCTGTTGTGGAGAATATGTGTTGTCTTTTACAAAGAAAGACTAAACTTTAAATTGTAGATATACTACAGGTAGATAAATAAATTGATTATTAAGAGGGAGTGTTGAAAATAAAAAATAAGAAATTATATAAATAGCATCAAGAAAAATCCTATTATAATTTGTCCATGAATTAAATTAGGAATTAAATTCTAGTTCTAATTCTCATAGCAACTTGTAATAGTTAACTAAGTTGGCTTAGTTGGCTCAGTAAAGTTGAGTTGAGTTGAGTTGGGAGTCTGTCTAGAGTCATGTAGAGTGATCCCTAAATGTTAGGGGCCTAGGTTGAGTTATTATTGAGTTGTAATTATTTAATTATGTTTGACTGAGTTATATTTAGTTTAACTAGTTATAACTGATGGAAGAACTAGTGAGAGGTCAAGTTAGTTAATTTGGATTTAATTCACATGTATTGATCAATAAGATAACTCATAATTCAATCATAAATAACGCATGAATGTCAGTAATGAGAAAGACCCAATTGAAATTAGAGTTTAGGGACAATGTAATATTAGTTGTAAAATCATAAAAAATAAACTAATGGTGCATGCAATCAGAGGAATGCCTATAGATGGATTGGATAGCTATGGATGAGGAATTTCCCAACTAAATATGGGCTGATATCCTAGAAAATGCACAAGGAAATAGGAGCTTGGCAGGAAACAGATTTGGCTAAGTATTGGCTTGAGATGGTTTGTGAAGAAGCGAGATAGATTGTACTTGTGAAGAGATTGATTAGGTTGAACACCATTCTATTTTCTTCTCAAACATTCTGATTAATGAAATATACAGACAACAAGGGATTTTAGATGTTTCTTTTCGAAGAAAATTATTATGTTATGTTTGATTGAAACTCTTTATTTCTCTAGTTCATGATTTCATTGATCAATTTTTGTTTTTCGCTGATGAGTAGAGTAGATTCAAGTCAATTGTTTTAGCATATTACAATCTATAGTTTGAATCTACAAGAAAAATCTACATGGTTTCAGAGCTAAAATCACTATAGAAAATGAGAATACGATTTTATTTTACAGGAAAAACTAAGTTTGGAGTATCATACTTTAGTGCCAACAGGATGTCGCTTTACATATTGAGACTCAAATATACCCTTCAGGGTAATTCGAGCTATATTGCTTGGAAGGATAGCATGGAGGCAATGTTGGAAGAAAAGAAGCTAAAGGAATTCATATATAATTATATCGTGAAACCTCCAACATCTGATGCTAAAGATTTGGCAGAGTGCAGAAAGTGTATGGCAAAGGCGAGAAGCATTATCCTAGAAAGAGTTCAATATCATATTATATCGAACCTCCATGGTAAGAAGACTCCATTTGCAATGTGGAAGGCCTTGACTGACCTATTTCAAAACAATAGTAACCACAAGAAGCTAGCACTGAAAGACAAGCTTAGAAAGAGCAAGATGGAGAAGGGCGACTCAATATTGAAGTACATGACCAAGTTCACCCAATGTCAAGATGAGCTTGGAACTCTTACTGTTACCCTTAGTGAAGAAGATCTAGTGAGCCTATAACTTAGAGGACTTCCTGAGAGCTAGCACAACTACCAGGACTCAGTTAATGGGAGGGAGAAGCTACCAAAGTGGGAGAGATTGTGGTCCGACTTTGTACATGAAGAGATTCATCAGATCACCAAAGATGGATCCTCATCCAAGCATGATGATGAGGAGAAAATTCCCTTGGATGGAAATGCAAAGAAATGGAAAGGGAAATCATCCCATTCTAAATCATATTCTATTATGGGCGGCAAGAAGAAGAACTTTTCGAACATCAAGTGTTTTCACTTTCACAAGTTAGGCACTATGCCATGAAATGCCGAGCAATGAAAGCAACCAAGAAGGTGCCTATAGTACTAGCAATAGGTGAAGCTCTAGCTTTAGAATTTGAACTTAATTTCACTCTCATTTCATGCAAGGAAATCACTGTAGTGGGAAGCATGTGGTATCTTGATAGTGGTGCCTCGTTCCATATGAAGGGAATAGATATATCTTCAGTGACTTGGAGGAGAAAGACCTCAAGAAAAACATAGAGTTTGGAGATGATGGGAGGTATAGCATGACCGGCATTAGTATAGTTACTTTTTAGAGGGATTTTGACTCCTGTCTTAGACTCACTGATGTGATGTATGTTCCAAGACTAAAGAAGAATATTTCTTCCATCACGGTACTGGAAGATTGTGGCTAGTATGTGGTATTTAGCCAAGGGAGAGTTTTCCTTAGACACATCGCCAAGAACAGGTGCAACATATCGGTGTGTGAGTCAAGAACCTATATGAACTTGAGGTACAAGATGCATGCAAAGCCTCTAGGAGAAAGGAAAAGGTTAGATACTTGGTGGAGCATGAAATACCTCTTGACATGCAGCCTTAAAAGGAACCTCAGAAAGTTGTGGAGCAACCACAATTAGAGAAGAAAAGAACAGCCAAGGTGGAACTATCCACTCAAGCAGAGACATGTAGTAGGGGTACATTTCAAGACAAGTGGGTAGAGGGAGCACATGCAACCATACCTCCAGGTGTGAGGTGGGGCGATGTGAAGAAATATTCCTAAGAGTGCAGAAATTTGGGTAGGGTCTATTGAGGTGTTGTTTGCCTCATGGATCTTTACCTTACTACAGGGGGGCCACAATATTTAGTAGTAGGAGGATCAATTTCACTCAAATATTAAGGAGTGCAGAGTACCATTGATAGTGGAGCAAGAGGCTCAGTAGCAGAGTAAGAAAAAACACATTTTTTCTAGTAGACAGTTGTAGAAAATTTATTTAGTTTATTTTGTTTGGATGATTTTTGGTTACGGATGTTGCAATAGTAACAACAAAAATGACAAGAATTGCATGAAAAACATTCCAATGGTACTAGATTGGTATAGATTTTAATTTTTTTCTTTTTGAGAGGGAGCGTTGAAAATATTAACAAGAAATGTTAAAAATAACATCAAGAAAAATCCTAATTTAATTTTTCCTTGAATTATATTAGGAATTAAATTTTAATTCTAATTCTTATAGCAACTTGTAACAGTTAAATAAGTTAAGTTGACTTATTTGGCTCAATTAATTTGAGTTGGGAGTCTATCTATAGTCATGTAGAGTGATCCCTAAATTTTATATGCCCAGGTTGAGTTATTATTGAGTTTTAATTATTTAATTGAGTTTATCCGAGTTAAATTCAGTTAAACTAGTTCTAATTGATGGAGGAACTAGTGGGAGGTAAAGTGAATCAAATTGGATTTAATTCACATGAAGTCATCAATTAGATAACAAATAATTCACTCATCAATAACTCATGAACGTCAATTGTGAGAAAGACCAAGTTGATATTAGAGTTCAGGGACAATGTACTATCAATTGTAAAATCAACTAAATTAAACCGATGGTGCATGAAATCAGAGGAAGGCCTATCGATGGATTATGCAATCATGGATGAGGAATTTCCCAATTAAATATGGGCTAATTACATAACAAACCACGCAAGGAAATAGGAGCTTGAAAATTAGCATATTTTTCTAAGTATTGGCTTGAGCTAGTTTGTGAAGTAGTGACATACATTGTACTTGTGCAAAGATTATTCAGATTGAACAAGCATTGTATTTTCTTCTAAGATATTTTGATTAATGAAATATACATATAGCAGGGGTTTTTAGCTATGGATTTCCCAAGAAAATTATTTTGTTATGTGTGATTGAAGTTCTTCCTTCTTCTACTTTGTGATTTCATCAATCATTTTTGTTTCCATTGATGAGTAGAATAGATTCAATTCAATTGTTTTTTCATATTACAATTTGCAATTTGAATATACAAGAAAATTCTACAAACTCATGTAGCGCATCAGAAAATGATTACAACTTTGAGAAAAGAGTTTTATTGGCTAGGGATGAAAGGGGTAGTTTCTAAGTATTTGGCCAAATGTTTAGAGTGCCAGTAGGTTTATCGCTTTCTATAATGTTTTTCAAGTTTCCTTGTTCATAAAGTATGTTCTTGATCCTACTCATGTGATTCATTGGAATGTGTTGCAACTTAAACCAGAATGAGAATTCCAAGTCAAACCCCTGCAAGTATTATACTGGAGGGAAACATTACTCTGGAACTAACTCATAACCTAAGTTAAAGTAAAATCGAAGCCCTTTAGCTGTGAGGAGGCTCCCTAGGAAATGGAGGATAAAATGTGTGAAGCATTTCGTTTCTTATTATAGAAGTGATGGAAAATGGAGAACATTGAGGATGGTGTTTATTTCAAGAGGGGGAAGATGTGAGACCTTCGTGCTTTTCTTTTTAAATTCATCATTATTTTTAGAATATTGTGATTATTGTTTGAACTTAATGGTTTTGGAGGTCGGGATTTGGATTATCAAATTATTAATTAAATTTTATATAACAAATAAATGTTATACTTTTGAGATTTGTATGGGAAATAACAATTGGGTAATAGTGACTTCAAGCTATTATAGAAAATTGTGCAGTGGTCAAGTCCACATGGTGGACCTTCCCAAATATCCTATGTGTTAACCTTTAGAAATCATACATACATTTGTACAAGTCAGATGACACCTAGAGTTAGAGAACAACCTGTACAAGTGAATCTATTCCATCTTAAGTAATTGTAAAACCAAAAAAATCAAAAGTTTTCCAAGCTTCAATTTAAGAAAGAAATCTATGTGGGCTCTCTAAAGGTAGAAATTAACAACAACATGGTTGTTTCTTTGATAACCGCATGAGTCAACCAAAGCCTGAGTCAGTAGTCTGGGACCACTTCACATAAATTGATTTGGGATTCCCTGACATCTTCCAGCCAAGCATAACCAATTTTGAGTCTACTTGGAGATATCCAGCCACCAAGGGATCCTCTTGTCCTTCCCTTGAGTCATTTTCTCATTAATAAGCTAAGGGTGGGAAGGAGGAGTTCAAAATTATATAGAACTAGGCCTTTGGGAGGCCGAAGAAAAGGAAATTTTATCCTGGAAGAATTGCTCCCAGGAAATCTTGGATTCCATTGTTGAGAAGAAGAATCTTGAGCATTGTTATGATGGCAAAATTTCCCAAATGCAATCCGTCATGACATTGTCTTTTGTTGATAGTTGTGTGCTTCATTTAAGCATTGTTTTATGTTTTTTGTTTTAGTTTTGTTTAATCTTGTTAACGTAATGTTATTACATCATTCATGCTTTGTTAGTTCTTATTCAGGCACTAACATCATCGAATTTTTTGTATGCTCTTTGTAGGTGACAACCAAAATACAAGAAAATTTTTTTTGGAAACCTTTCTCAACAAATCACCAAATATAAAACGGTGACTCCACTTTGTACCTTTCTTTGATTTAATTGGTTGTGTTACATGACTTCTCTCTTTACATTTTTATTATTTTTAGCATCCATTAGCTCTTAGGAATTTTTAGGTCCCACTCATACCTATTCCCAACCTGAACAGAACCAACATTTGATTTTCTAGCTGGTCATGTGGCCTTTCCCACATACAAACACAGGAGTCATGCATCTGTGCACAGAATAAACCGTGCGTTTACAAAACTGACAAAAAATAATTGTAATTTTTCTTTCCTGAGTGTTTGAAAACACCTAATGAACTACCTGCACTCCTATATTTTTTCACAATTTGGATAGGATGCTTATTTACTTTCCTAACCTCTATTCGTAAGGTAATTTCTTATTTTTACTTATAAAAATTACAATTTACATAACTTAACTAAGGGAAAGTAAGTGGACCTAATCCATGCATACCTTGTCTATTATTTTTCTCAATTAAATCATGACGGATAGCTTAATTAGTAGAAGAGTAAGTGGCCCATTATCCACACATATTTTTTACTAACCAAAGCTTTTCAATTTTTTTCAAATTTTATTGAGGCTAGGAATGAGTGTTTGTAAAAAAGGGATTAGCCACTACTTCCCTCGTGTCCTTCTGATGATCCTTGGTTTTCATCTGAAATGTTTCTCAAAAAACTCATTTTTCCCTCTCACTATATGCTCACATATGTTGGAATTATGATACAAGTGTTATTCTTGATGGAAACTCACTCACGGGTTAATTCAATTTTGGTAAAAGGAAAATCATGCTACAACAGGTATATTCAGAGGTAACAATGCAGTGGTATAGAAGAAGAAGAAGATGGAACTAAGGTCTACTAATCAGAATAAAGAAGGTAAAGGAAAAGACTGATGAAAATAAGTTTAATTATACACAAGTCAACTTAGTCAAAACAATGTATACACGCTAGTCCACAAAACTAAAACAAAGTATATGTATACATGCACTCCCACAGGAGGAAAAGAGTGTACATGCTGGAAAACCAAGGTTTTGGTCTGAGGTATTTTGTCCAAGGTATTTTGGGTCCAAGGCATTTAGAACGATGTATTGACCCTAGGTATTTGGTCCCAGGTATTATTCCTAAGTGGTTTTGGTCCAAGGTATTGACTAAGGTTCTAAAGCTATATAAGGAGGAGAATATCATAAGGCCAGTGGTGCAAGTGTATGGGATTCTAAGGAATACTTCTATTTGAAGTATATTTTATGTTGCAACGGCTATGTTTGTGATTTGATCTGAAATACTTTGTGAACCTTGAACTCAATGTTGGATCAAGATCATGAGACCTGAAATGACTTATTATTGAATGATCTGAAATTGGTTGGGCTAGATCTGATTATGTACACATGTTTTATTCTTTAAATGTCATGATCTGGGTTTTTCTAATCTTCGGAAGCGCAACGAAGTTATGAGTTAATATTTGCAGATTTGTAAGCTAGTTCATCTCTGAAAAAACACGTGTACATGCAAGTTATACTCTTCAAAATATCGTATACAAAAGAAAAGCATCTTCTTCAAATCTTAATAATCTGTCTGATCAATTTTGTTGTTTTACTAGTGTCTATCAATGAAGTCTTCTTAGATCTGAATTTAAAACTGAATGCATAAGGAGTTTGGTATCAGATTGATTGATTAAATACATGAGAAAGGTGATCTCTGCTAGTGCCTCTATAGATCTCTGTAAATAGACAATAGATGGTCAACATATTGCTAGTTGGTACAAACTTGATTTAGGAATTTTATGTTTGAGTAGTCTTGAAGGTATAGGTAGGTTTGATTATAGGAAGTAGCGTATACATACAGGTTGGGTTCAGTAAAGTATCATATACATTATAACTCATGATTTTTGAGGTTCTAGCTAGTTCTGAATGATGATGCAAGTTTTTGGGTTCAACACAGTGTTCTAGTGATAGTGATATGATTGTTCAGATTAACTCATTGTTAGTTGATGCAGTTTGAGTTTCAAAGTTCCTGAAGTGTCCAGTATGAAAATTTGATGAAACGAGGCGTTCATGTGTATTGTTGTGTACAAGTAGCATACAGTCTGAAAATTTATGAAATGTGGTCCCTGGAAGAAGAGAGAAGGTCATAGCCTTTTGTTGGCTGGTGCATACATACTAGTAATCACATTGGGTAGTACAAGAGCTAGTGGTTGCAACTCCCTTCCAGTAGAAGCTAGAAAATGAGAGAAGGTTGTATCCTTTTGTGGGTGTGTGCCTATGTACTAGTATGAGTCTGCACTAGTACAAGATTGTAAATAGATTTTCTTATCACCAAAAGAAGAGAGGGAGGACAGTAGCAAGTGGTTTTCACCCACATTGGGTTTCCACCTTAAATCATGGTGTTCATGTGTGTTTCTTGTGTGTGATAGTTTATTCTATCTTTACTTCTTTGTTTAATAAGTTATTGATGCACTAGTTAAAGATCAACACATGATAAATTGCCTAAATCACAAGTTTTATGGGTGTACGTTGGTTTCTCTAATCATAGTTGTGTGTACGCACTAGTTCACTTTACAAAAGTAGTATATATAAATCTGTTTTAGTAAAGAAAAATTATTGATTAGATAATATTGATTCACCCCTCTCTCAGTATTATTTCCAACAATTGGTATCAAGGCAGATCGTTCTAAAGAAGCTTGATCACTTGAAGGAAAATCTTTCAAGATGAATAATCACGAAGGAATGGGATCCATGAGGCCACCAATCTGCAATGGGAGAATCTTAGTATATTGGAAAATAAGAACAAGATCTTATCTACAATTGCTTGGAGAAGATGTTTGGGAAATATTAGAAGGAGGATATCAATTTCTAGCAGCAATTCCTTTAGACTCTGCCGGTAAGAAGTTATACAAAACCAATGCCAAAGATGTCAATAAATTATTAGGAAGTTTTCCACAATCAATATTTTTCAAAGTCATGCAACTCAAAACAACAAAAGAAATATGGGACAAAATCATTCAAGGCTACGAAGGAGACTCTCAGGTAAAACAAGCTAAGCTTCAAACTCTCACAACTCAGTATGAAACTCTTAAGATGCATAGTGATGAGAGTGTTGCTAGTTACTTCTTACGTATAGATGAGATTGTTATTTGTATGAAGAATCTAGGTGAAGAGATAAAGGTTGTTACATTAGTGGAGAAAATTTTGAGATGTTTGTCTCCTAAATTTGAGTTAAAAGTGTCCGCCATAGAAGAAAAACAAGATCTTCAAACTATTACAGTGACTCAACTCCATGGAATCCTAACTGCCTTTGAAATGAGAAAAGGAGTTCCACTAGATATGAGGGAAGCCACATATAAAGCATCAACAAAAGGAAAAGAAGAGGAAGATCACCATGAATCAGGTCATTGTTAAGAAGAAGAAGATGAGGTAAATTTTTTCAAGAAGCTTCAACGGGGTTCTGGAAGATTCAGAGGTTAGATACCTTTCAAATGCTTTTCTTGTGGTAGAATTGGTCACTATGCTACCGAATGTGTTCATAAAGATAAATATGAAAAAGGGAAGGAATATACAAAAGGAAATAAAAAACAGGTTGTGAATAGAAGGAGTTACTATACGCATGAAGACAATGATGGTTTATCTAATAGTTGATGAAGATGAAACTGAACAAGATTATAGACTTCTCATGGCCTATGACAATGATGATTTTCTAGATGCATTAGAAGAGGAAGATTTTCTTGAAGAAATCACTAAACTCAAAATATATTTAGAAGCAAAGAATATGATCATAGATACTTTGATACAACAACTTGCGGAAAGAGAAAAGCACAATGAAAATCTAGAATTTGAAATTGTGGGTCTAAGAAAAGATCTTGAGAAAACAAAATATTTCAATCTTAGATTTTCTAAAGCATCAGAAACTTTAAATGAAATTATCAAAGTTTAGTGTTATCCTCTTATAAATACAAGTCTTGGATATACTGAAGAATCATCTCATAAGACGTCAACCTCCACCAGAAGTTATCTTGATGTAGTAAAGATGAGTGAAAAATATGTCAATCATTAGCAAAGGCCTAAAATTACTCACCAGGTAAATCATACTCAATTTAATCCAAGGATGAATATCTGTAGAAGCTGCAACCAACAAGTAAAAAATGTCAAAAGATTCTATGATTGCAAAAACTTCTTTAATAGGCAATGTTTTTCACGTCATAAATTTGGACACAAGGCTGCTCAATGTGTTTCTTACAAAAAAATCATGAATAGAGAAGCACGAAATCAAAGAAGTGAAAAAAGAATCAAGAAACATTCCTATAATAACTTTTCTCCTCTTGAAAATGAAATAGAATGCTCGATTTGTAACAACTTTAGTCATGAAGAATCTGAATGCAGGAGCAAATTTTGGCCAACATTTCAAAAGGAAATGTAGTGGTGTTGCAATCAAACATATATGTCGTTGGTGACTTGATATAGGAAAGATGGTGATGGAAGGTACAAGAACTCCAAATAACTTATACATACTCAAATGAGGACAAAAGCAATGTTATCTAAGCAAAACAAATGAAAAATGGCTATGGCATAGATGATTGGGACATCTAAGATTTTCTCAAATAAGAAAATCATGCAGGCTCAAGGCAGTTCATGATCTTGCAGATATCAACATCCTAGAAAATACCATATGCAAACCATGTCAAATCGGTAAGCAAACCAGAGTTCACTTCATTGAAAAGGAAGAGTCAGCAAGTGAGCCTCTTGAACTCATTCATACTGATTTATGTGGACCAACAAGGAAAAAGTCACCTCATGGAGAAGAATAATTTATTTTGTTTATTGATGATTTTTACAGAAGAGCCAATATACATAAATTGTTGGACCTCTTAAATTACAGTTGAGAAGATCTAGTGAGAATTGAACACTTTTGGAAGGAATCTGTCGAACAGG
>APFE030301107.1:1117-106304 GCA_000404065.3 Pinus taeda | reverse complement strand
CTCCAAAGTAATTGATACTCTTATATCTCTGCTCTTGGCCATAAACTTACTCTGAATATTGATGAAGAATTTGAAAAGTTTAAAGCCTTCAAAGCTTTAGTTTAAAATGAATCAGATAGAAAAATCAAATGGCTTATATCTAATCAAGGGGGAGAATTCATCTCAGATGAATTCTGTGACTTTTGTGGACAACATGGAATAAAATGGAAATTCTCCACTACAAGAACTCCTCAGCAAAATGCTGTGGTAGAAAGAATGAATAGAATAGTTCAACAAATGGCTCGAGCTATGCTAGATGAATCTGGAACTCTTACAACCTTCTGGGGTGAAGCTACATTTGTTGCCATGACTATTCTCAACAAAGCGAATGTTTGGGTAAATAGCAATCAAACTCCACATGAACTTTGGTACGGTAAGCCTCTTATTGTAAAACACTTTAGAGTTTTTGGAAGCAAATGTTTTATCAAAAGAACTGATGAAAAACCTGGTAAGTTTGAACCTATGTCTTTCGAAAAACTATCATTCAACATTGTTATAAGTAAGAGATGTATCAATCAGGAACTCATTGAAATTCTAACCAAAATACTATCGATCCAGTAAAAGACAGCCTTCAAAACCTTGTATTATGATCCTTCTTGGTGCTTCACTAACTCTAGAGTCCACACAATAGGGTTATCCGACTTCCAAGTAGGTTGACCATCCACCAATTTAGCCAACCATTCATATAATTCACATGGGAAGGAGCAAAAGAAAATTGGTTTTTCCTCTGTATACAAATATATGTTCAACCACTCATCTTTTGACAGGTGTGGATTTCTATTTTCTTGAGCTGCTAAGTCGTGCAGCTTCTGATCTCTCCACTTTTCAATCCCCTTCTTTGTTGGTCTCCATGGACCCCACATCACAAATCCCTTAGATAGATCTCGGTCCCGATAATGGAACCATTTCTTGGCTTGATGGGGCTTGGACCCAGGTTCGGAGTTTGTTGCTCTAACCAAAAAAACCCTACACTACTGGCCCTTTCGGTAACAACCTAAATAGTGTAGGTTGCAGTATCACCCAAGGTAGTATTGGGGAATGCTAGAACTAGGTTTCTGCACAGAGAGGGCTATCTAATGTGTTTTCTATGGATCTAGGGATTTATCTTAACCTTCGTGAACCCTAACCCTTGAAACCCAAAACTTACAGTAAATAATAGTTAACAAATTTATGTCCTTTGCCGATTGTGCTAAACATGCATAACATCATAGAAATAAGTAGATCTATGTCTTCATGAATCTATTAAGTACTTTTATTTATTAAATGCATTCAACAGTTCATAAATATAGCTAATTCCAGAAATAAACAATAATACACAGTTACACAGATATTACTTCAAAATATGTCTTTATTATGCTTCAAATTCCCAGATGAAACTCTTCCCACACTGCACACACAACTGTAGGGTCATGCGTACTCAACTATGATATTACCAAGGTCTCTACGCCCACAGTTGCAAAAGCCTTCCCCTTCGCCCAAGTATAGAATAGGAAATTTCAGACTTAAATGATGTACTTCCTATTGCCTACCTCTGAATCTTTTATGGCTTCCTTTTATACTCTTTCTTCATTACAATACTATGGTCTATGAACCATGGCTAGGTCTCAAAACAACTCGAATTTAACAAAATGAAGGGACTTTGACCCTCCTAAAGACCATTTGACTCCTATTGACCTGCGCTACTCACACTCTGCTCCTCAAAATGAAGAGACTTTACAATGACAAACTTAACAAAACTTTAACAAAATATGACCTAGGGGACCCCTCCATAACATTTTCCCTAATGTATCTTGTAACTACTAGGCTGGATATATGTTTTGCAATGAACATTTTTAGTCAGTTTTAGTTGGAGCCTCATCATGATCACTAGATATTTTCCAAACATGTATGGAGGTATATTCGTGGCACTCGACATCACAGCCTAAAGTATGATAGTAAGGAAAGCAAGCTAATTGGCTTCACAAACTTTGATTAGGGTGCTAGTGAGACTAATGGAAGGAGCACTACCAGAGGATTCTTTAGTATAGGAGCTGCTATGATCTCATGGATGAGTAGGAAGAAATATCATATTTCATTGAGTAGTGCCAAGGCATAATATGTGGCTTCATGTGGATTAGGAAAAAAGGTTGTTTGGTTAAGGAAGCTTCTGACAGACATGTTCAAAAGGCCTCTAGGTCCTACTATGATTAGTTGTGATAACTAAAGTTGTATCAAGATGTATGGAGATCTTTTGTTTCATTGAAGAAAGAAACATATCAATAATAAGTTCCACTTTATTAGGAGCTTGGTACATGATGGGATCATGAAGCTAAGAATGTTCTGATGGATGAACAGGTAGTAAACATTTTCACAAATGCTCTTCCTAATAGGAATTTCGAATATGTAAGGAACCTATTGGGTTTGGTAGATATTGACGATTGTATTCATGATAATGAAATGGAAGAGATGTGTTAAGGCTTTGTGAGTCAAGCATTTCCTGGGGAGTCATCAGGTCGGCACTATGTGTTGTTGTTAGGAATCCCATAATTGAAAAGGTGGTGTTTCTCATTGAGATTGGTTTTGGATACACAACTATATGTTTGTGTTGGTGGTAAGAAAGTAAGCTTGATGGTACCTAGATAGGATTAAATCTTGAGTCCAACTTAGTCACACCTAGATAGATAACCCTATCGAGGAATCGATTCCATGGCATTGCGATGCCTAAATTGTTGAGTGACTAGATGGATAGATTTCACTGATCAGGAATCTAGTCCATGGCATTGCGGTTCTTAAATACTTGAGTGACTAGTTGGATAGACTACCCTCATCAGGAATCTAGTCCATGGCATTGTGCTACCTAAACTATTGAGTGAATGGCTGCATAGATTTCCTTGGTCAGGAATCTAGTCCATGTCATTGTGGTGCTAAATTGTTCAATGACTGGCCGGATAGATTTCCTTGATCAATATTCTAGTCCATGACATTGTGGTGCCTAAAGGTTCTTAATGTTTTCATATAGTTTGAGATATTTCATTATATGTGTACATTATGAATACCTCCCTAGTTAAGAGGTAGTGTTGGAAAAAGCAAGTATGTTGGCCTTCAATAATGTACTTGAGTGATTATGTAATGTACTTGTCAAAAGAATAAACAATTTTTTTATTATTATTGTAACAATGACTTATTAAAGCATGGGTTTCATGCTTGGGTCATAATTATATTAGTAAAATTCCCCATTGTGGATTGCTAGGATTAATATTTAGTTTATAGAGTCATTGTACATTCAAAGAGACCCTTCTTGGGCTATAGGATCATGTAAAAAGGTTTTGTATCAAGGAAAATATAAAATATTTTTCCTCCATACCATGTCATCCTACGAAAGATCAAGTGGGCCTAGAGACCCTCATTCGACCCATAATAATGCTATATATACAAGGAAGTTGAATTCATTTTGAAGCACTCACTCTCTCAAAAAATTTAATATCCTCTGGAACGTTTTGGGGATGCGAAGTGTGATTCCAGAAGGAGGAAAGTAGTGCAAGTTTGGGGGAGTCTCTAGAGAGAGGAATGTCGAAGTTTTTGTGCCTCTCTTTCACTCTGTTTCATGATCTAGTTTAGGATATTGAAGTTTCCTAGGGTTTCGTTGCTACCAGATGCTGCATGTTGTTGGGATTTGCTGCATAGTTGAAGTTACTAGAAAGGGTTGAAGAGCTTGAAGGCTGACATGGTGTGGAGGGAAAGTCTAGCCTTGGTCTAGGGTGAAGAGTCTCAAAGAATACTATTGAAAGCAAGAATTACTTTGACTTGGATTTCCCCTCGAGGGGGGGTTTTCCCTGGAATGCGCCTATATCTTGTGTCTCTTGTTTTGTGATCTTCATTTATGTATATTTTCCTGATGAAAGATAAGATAATAAGAAGTAAAAGAAGCCAACATACTCACAAGTAGTTATCAAGATGAAAGAATCAAACCCTAATCTAATGTGTTTTGTTTTCCAACAAATAGCCCATTGGAAGAACAAAAGAAAAGGAAATGTTATGCTAGAAAATTTTCTCCCAAGTAATGTTGCATTCCGTTGTTGAGAAGAAGAAGTTTGAACATTTTTGCAGTAGCGAAATTACCCCAAGGCAATCTTGCATTACATTTTTGAGAGAGTTCCATCATCATTAAGAGTTCTCTTAGTTCTTTTGAGAGAGAGTGAGTTTCCATAGGATATTGAAGAAATGAGTTCCTTGTAGAGATATCTTGAGCGGCATTGCTCAAGAATTCCTCTTCAAGTGTTCTCATATCTCATCTCAAGCTCTTCTACCAACAAATAATAAAGGGCTTTATGTTCCTATATCTTTTGTTCATATGTTTATGATTCATTTAAGCATTGTTTTATGTCTTTTGTTTTAGTTTTGTGTAATCTTTCTCATGTTTTTCTTACCTCATTCATGCTTTGTTAGTTCTTATTCAAGCACTAACATCATCCAATTATGTGTACACTCTTTGTAGGTGACAACTAAAAAACAAGAAAAAGTGTTTTTGGACATATTGTAGCAAACAACAACTCCCCGGTTTCTTACTTAGTTCCTAATAAATAATGGGGAACATTTTATTTTAGTTAGTTTTTCAATTAAAACATTTTTCTTTTGTTTAATAAATGGACAATCAGAAAATATGTTAATAAGCTGTTGAAATCATTTTTATAAATCTTAAAGAAATTCCTTTAGTGGAATGAATCATCGAAACTCCCTTATCAGAGGTGAATTTTAAAAAGTGTTATGAAATACTAAAGTTCTAATGCACCCACTCCAAAAGTTCCCTTTATACTTAAACTTATACTATCGTATCATTTGTTATCAGGGGCTCTTTATTTTGTAATATTCATCAATATAGAGCTATGAGAACTTTAACTCGGAAATATGACCCTGATGGGTTCTTTCAGTATTTAAAACTTTGCATATTCGGGACTTTCGATATCGTGAGTGAAATATAATGGCTCCTTGGAAATGAATTTCTCGATTCTTCCTTTGAAGGCCTTTATATATCAGAATCTTTCTACGGAAATTATTTGAAGAAAATTTTCTGAAATGACACCTACAAAACTACAACACCTGATATGCTTTTATATGTAAAGTATTATGTTTTTGATAAGTTCTATTTCAAAAGCATACGTTTCGGAAATGAAGTTTTTTAAAAATACTTCCAAAAATGAAACCTTCCAAAAAACTCTTGACTTCAAATCAGGAATATTCATTTATGGATTTTATATTATTGTATCCTTTTGTATTTTAGAGTTTCTTATTTTGGAGAATCATGATATTGTAATTTTAATTCAAATGGTTCTCCAATATTTCACTTCTAAAATCCCACATGGAATCCTTCACATGGTTTCTTGCTATATTACTTATTAGATTTAAAGGTGCTTTGAATGCATCTCAAAAACATAAATTATTTACATTTAATTCACTATGATATCATTAATTTGATTTAAAGATGGGATTTCTTATTGTAAGGTTATTTTCACCAGCACTAATTTGTTGATAATTATTATTTTTACTAATCTCCTACATCTATCCATCATATGAAAACTCTAATTCCAAAAATTTTGATGATATGAATAAGGGCGGGAAGGAAAAGAAGAAGGTTCCTTTGCAATAATCTTCTGGTCCATTTACATAAGACATTTATGACAAGAACCCAAGAGCTGGATTGTTCTCTACTAGAGTATGCACCAAAGATGTTGGACTTTCTTCCTGAGAAATGATTTATCAACATTTTGAGGATGAGAATCGCATGGTTGTAGGGAGAGTAGTTAAAATAGATGGTAGTGTCTTGGTTTTAGAAGATACTCCTAGAGATGCTACCAATTGTTTTGTGCATAGTGTTGCAGCCATGCCATGACTAATTACTTATACAAATATGGTTTGTTGGGTTGTGGAGAATTTGAAAGCTTCTAATAGGCAAATTCACACCAACAAGGACAAACTTATTGGGTCATTTTCTAGAAATGATTTTTAGAGCATGTATCACCTACCTAATCCAAAGTATAAACACAACAAATAATATGAAAAAAATTTCATAAAGAAGCATGGAAACGCATATGAAAAAATCATACCTTCGATAAAGAACCTGAATAGACATAAAGTAGAGGAAAGTGATAATTATTCAGTTGATTGTCACACTGGTAAGCCTTTACAGGGATATCCTGGAGATGGTCAATAAGGTTACGCTCATGTTGGTTACCAAAATCCTCCTTATTTTGGTGCCCAGGATCCTCTTTGTCAGAACCCTCCTTATCTGGGAATGAAAGTACCAGTTTCTTAGGATATTCCTTCTTATCCTGTCTACCCTCCACTAGATTAGAACTAACATTTACCTTTTCTGGCGACTCAAATTTTTAGACATGACTTGGCTCACTAATGATCCTATTGCTCATTTTCATTGGTGGTTGATAATTCCTAATAAATTGCCTTCTGATATCCCAAACTTTAATTGGAATCCTAGAGAAGACTTTTCGACCAATGTCATGATGTATCATCTGTTGTGTTCTTTGAACTCCCTTAATAAGGATTAGATACAATTTCATATTTTCCAACTTAATTTGACAAGTATGGTATCTAAATGGTACATTGAGTTACCTAGAACTTTGTTTCATGATTTCAGTTCCTTAGCTAACACCTTGCTAACACGTTTCTAGTTGCCCATCTGGTATGAAACTGGAATGAAAATTTTGAACAATTTTAAACAAACTAAATCTACTCACATTTTTTGTAACATTCATGAGTTTCAATGTCATTGTCAGTTGGATAAGACCTATGTTCCAGATCAATTGTTAGTGGAATGGTTCATTGAATCCTTATTGACATATATCATAGAGGATGTAGCTTAAGGAAGGGTCATAACAAAAGAGAAAGTGATTGCTCGCGCTCAGTATTTGGACCCCATCTATACCCAATATTGCATGCCTTATGAAAAGATACCATATGCACCTAGACCTTCCAACGCTACTCCTTCAGCACATGGTACATAATGTCATGCTTGATGATGACATCGTTGGTTCTGCTAGTTCACCAATAATGAGGAAACCATCTAGTGTTTCTCTCACTACTTCTTCCCAAAACACTTCATCCAATCCTCCTATGGCTTCTTCTTCTGATATAAATGTTGTTTCATCCGATAAAGGAAAATGTCAACAACAAAAAGGAAGCAAGAAGAAAGGAAACATAAAAAAATAAGATGTATTCTTCACTGCATGATAAATAAACATATTAGTCCTCTGATTAGAAACAAAAGCCTCACTACCCATGTTTAATTTGCAATGACAAACACTTTAATTGTGACTATTATCACTCCATGGAAGTGAACTGGTTTTTGAAGTCCTACCCTTTTCCCACTGTGTTGACCAACCTATGTCCTAATCAGGACACACATATGGTTTCGGGGGACCCTTCTTCCTCTATAATAGTTTTAATTCTTTCCTCCATAAATCCTGAATCTGACATTATGGTGGCTACTTGGCATAAGGAATATGGTAATGTGAATCCTCTGAATAGTTAGGTTGATGATCAACCTACTAGCTCGATATCACCTTCATCCAATTCTGCTCCACCCATGATTCCCATGGAGTAACTATTAAGCCTTTGAAGTGCGTTATTCATAAATCTAATTTCAAACCTTGTGCTAGGGCTACTTAAAATTATAACATAGTTGAAGACTTGGCCTGGTATCCATCATCTAAGTTGGCCATTGAGGTGTTACAAAACTATCCTTCCAAGAAAAAGGCTTTCATTTTGGCTATAGGATGTGTGGATCCTTTGGATTCTAGCTTAGTTGTTTTTAGTTATGAAATATATACCCCTCACCTTCTGGCACAATTGGCTTGTATCATACAGATCGTCATCCATGGTAAGAACATTCCTCATTTCATTGTGGAAAAGGGAGCCTCGATGTATATCATGTCTATCTCTTGTTGGAAAGTGATTGGTTTTCCTCAACTGAGTTAGTCACCTACCACATTGAAAGCTTTTGATGGGAGAACATATAAACCTTGTGGTATTCTGAATTCCTTACAAGTTGAATTGGGGGAGGGGTGGGGGGACTATATCCCTAGAATTTTAAGCTATTGATGGACCTCTTGATTAAATATATCCTTATAAGTTTAAGTTATTGATGGACCTCTTTATTATAATCTTATATTGGGTTGTACATGGTTTTATGCCATGGCAACGGTCGTTTTGACTTATTTCTGTATGTGCACCATTCCTCATAAGGATGTGATTGTGGCCATTGACAACCTGACCTTATTTTACTTTGATTCTGATGTTAATGGAAGTTTCCTACTAGTAGGGGAAACTCTACATTCTTATCAACATGTCAAGGTTAGACAGCTGAAGGATTCCTCGCTTATGGGAAACTTTTCACTTCCTCCTCCTCTACTTCCTCGTAGCTCATCATTGGTTTCTTATATCAAGATGATATCATCTTCTACAATCCCGATTGATCCATGGATTGTACCAAATAAAACTAACATCCATAGTTCTTGTAGCCAGATGTTGCTTAGCCCCATTGAGCTTGATTACGAAGCCATGTATTCGTCTTGTGTAGCTCACACCTTCTCTTCAATCGATTGGGTTGATTGATCACTAGATTATGTCACATATTCTCATCCATTCTCTCATATATTCTCTATCATTGAGAGCATCATGGAGATCATGACGTTAGACGATGTGTTGTGGGACAATCATCACCATCGTTACTCATTGCCATATTCCATTGAGGATAATCTCAATGATGCATATTTACGCAATATCTTCGAACCTTTTACAAATTTCATTTCTATTCACGAGGTCAATTCCAAAAAGTATCTATGGAATATCAAAGAGAAGATACCTCTTGATATCTTTCTTAAACCAGGTATTGTAAAAAATCTACACATTGGTGCATCTTTCTCTCCATCTGAGACTGAGACCTATAAAGTCTTATTTCATGAGTTTTAGGATGTATTTGACTGGAACAATGAGGAAATTCATGGTATCAACCCAAATATAGTGACCCATGAGATTAAAACATATTCTGATGCTAAACTAGTCCAGTAGCAACTCTGTCGAGTCCATCCAAGGAAGGTCGTCGTGTTAAAGAGTGAAGTTGAAAAAATCCTTCATGTTGCTTGTATCTAACTCATTCCTTTGACCGATTGAGTGTCTAATATTATCCATGTCACGGGGAAATAAGGGACAATTTGTGAATGTGTCAATTATGATGATGTAAATCAATCTTGTCCAAAGCACAATTTCTTTACCCCATTCATTGACTAGATTTTTGATGACTGCACCAGCTGCGAAATGTATTCGCTCATGGATGATTTATATGGATATAATCAAATCAAAACTATTCCAGTGAATCAACCTAAAACTTCTTTTATCTGTGCCAAAGGTACATTTGCCTACCTAAAACTCCCATTTGGTCTAAAGAATGTTGGGGCCACATTTCAATGATCAATGGATTATGCTTTTCATGAAATTAAACACATCATCAAACCTTATTTGGACGATCTCTCAACTCATTCTAAATATCGGGATGAACACCCGATGCATCTAAGGGACATTTTCCTATGGTGTAGACACTATAATATTTTACTAAATCCACACAAAGATGTGTTCTCTGTTATCTTAGGTCGAATTCTTGGTTTTTTTATTTCACAACATGGAAATTGTACCAATCCTATGAAAGTACAAGAAATCATCAATCTTCTTGCACCTTCTTCTCTTGCTCATCTTCAATGACTTCAAGGGAAAGTTGAATACTTGCGAAGGTTCCTCCCTAATTACACTGAGTTAACCAAAGGATTCACTCACCTACTTAAGGAGTTTCGATGCCATTGGGACAATGCTACTCAAATGAAGTTTGATTCCCTGAAAGATGTACTGATTCAGGCATCTCTCTTATATCCCCCTAATTACCAGTGCAACTATTTCATGTATCTCGATTTTTCCATCTCTACTATAACGATGGTATTGATCTAGGAATATGATGTAGGGACTAAACATCCCACATATTATCTGCGTTGGAATCTCAATGATACTGAAGTCAGGCATAACCACATAGAAAAGTTGGCTTTGGTAGTCGTTCAAGTCGTTCAAAGGTTTTTCCATCACATTTTGCTCCAGAAAACTATGGTTGTTTTAGTTTGAAATCCTATGACATATATTCTATCATGTTAATTGTTGAGGCACATATAATATAAATGGATCATCATCCTATAAAATTTTTAATTATAATTCATCAAATCCAAGTCAAATAAATCCATGGTTTTCATTGAGCATATGTGCAACCTTCCTTTCCCTGATTTTGAATTGACATCTAATGATTATATTCCTAATGAGTTGTTGTTTTTTATTTGGTTATATGAGCTATGGTATGGACACGTTCTAATACATATCCATACCTAGACTTTTCGTTTCAATACCTCTTGCTCCAAGTAGTGATATATTCTATACCAGGCTAAAAATTACATCATTATTGGTGACACCCTTTATCGAGGCAGTATTCGTATGATTTTACGAAGGTGCCTCACACATGAGGAGGCCTAGAAGTACCTTAATGAATGCCACTTAGGGGAATGTGGTGTTCATTTGTCTAGTATTGCTACTATGGAGAAGATCCTACCTACTAGTTACTTTTGGCCTACCATTTTTTAAGGTTGTATTCTCGCTGTCTAGAAGTGTCATGCATGCCAAATTTATGATCTTAATACTTGTGATCGGCATGCTCCATTGCATCCCGTTATCATCATCGAACATTTTTATAAATGGGGTATCAACTTCATGACATGTAACCCTCACTTGACTGGGGTGCATGGTTATATCATTGTCAAAGTAGATTATTTTGCTAAATGGACTGATGCGATGCCTACATTTAACGACACTAATGAAACAACTTCATATTTGTTTTCCAATCATGTTATCACACAGTTTGGTGTTCCACAAGCCATAGTTGAAGATCATGGAAAGACTTTCTGGAATCATATGATGTCTAAAGTAGCTACTAGGCTGGGACTTTCCCTTGACATTTCCACTTACTACTATCCTCAATCTAACATTCAGGTTGAGGATATCAATAAAGTTCTCAAAAATATGCTTAAACAAATGGTAGGGGTCCATAAATTGGACTGGAGCTTGCTTCTTTATGCTACCTCATGGGCATACAAAACTTGAGTAAGGATTGCTACCACATTTACACCATTTCAATTGGTTTATGGTCTGGAAGTAATCATTCGAATCGAATGTGATATTCCATCACTCAAAATAGTTTCAGAACTTCCTCCTGACACTTCTGTAGAATGAGGATGTATTTTACATCTGACCCATTTAGATGAGAAACAACATGACCTCGCTCTAGATAATGAATCTCATAAAATACGTATCAAGGCAAATTACGACAAAAGTTTCAAGCCTCATGTGTTCTTAGAAGGAGACATTGTTCTTTCATATGACGAATAATTTTATAAGCTAGGATCAGGAAAGTTCCAACCTATGTGGTAAGGTCCATATATTGTCGACCATGTTCTTGCAAAAGGGGTCTATGAGTTAGTTGAATTGGACGGAATTCCACTGGTGAACCCTAGCAATGGGTTGTACCTAAAGAAATACTATGCTACATTTCATGTCTATTAACATCATGTACATACTGTGTATAGGTGTGTTGAGTGTGTTTGCAGTGTGTCTCTTCAGAGTTCCTACAGTTTCTGTTGATCCCTTTTACGTATGGTTTGTAGATGTTGGCATCCCTTGAACCATATTTTGGTTATGCTAACGGTGCTAGTCATAGTAATCAGAACCTATCCTTCGCAACATGGGATATCTTTGCTCCAAATGGAAAGTTAGTGAGTCTACAAGGGATTTTTATTGGTATATCTACCAGCAAAATCATTGAGTATAGCACAGTGATCAAGTTACTTTCTGATGCTATTTCACATGGTATCCATTGTTTAGTCATTAGACTTGACTCACAGCTCATGGTACTACAACTCACTAATATTTATTTTGTTAGAAGTCCTACCATTCTTGACATGTTATTAAGTGTGAGCCTTCTAGAAAGACATTTTGATTTCATACAATATGAACATTTCTAGAAATCTAAACACATTGATAGATGTGCTTGCTAATCATGTTTTAGATAGAAATTTGAAATGAATGTAAATAATTTTCAATACATATCACATCTATTGAAATCATAATAGAAACGCAGGAACACTGAATATATATATATATATAATTATTATATATATAATATATAATAATATAATATATATATATATATAATTATATATATATATTTATATATATATATTAATATATATTATATATATATTATATATATATATATATATATATATATAATATAATATATAATATCTTATAATAATATATAGATATATATATATATAAACTTTGGTTTTACAAACTTATGCCTGAGACACATATGGCCACACAGCCCATATAAAAAACTACATAAAAAGATCTAAGTAGACTAATGAAAGTGCTCATGGTAACATGCCACTTCCCGAGTTATCTTGTGTAGTAGCTGACCAATATGGCTAGGCACTCCGATAGTGTGTTGTTGAGGTTGCATCAGAATCTGGTTGATCACGATCTTATCTATTTGGCGTGTCAATCCCTCCATGTGGTGCTTCACCTCTATTAGGATCTCAGCTACATTAATATCTCATAGTGTATCTCATCCTACTGTAACAACTTGTACTGGTTTAACTGCCATGTAACAAATAAGACCACAGATAAGGGAGACGTATTCCAAGTTGAATGTTGGGGAGAACATCCTTGTGTGGATATTCATTTCAGTTTATTACGGCTAAGGAGATTGGAAAAGGCTAAGGAAAAGGAATTTTTGGAACATTTATTGATGAAAATAAAGGAAATGAGAAGAAAAGTAAGTTGAAAGGTCTTAGGTTGCATGTGAGGAGGAAATTGAAGGGAAATAATGGAAAATGAAGAAAATAGAGGCCTCATTAGTGAAAAGGCTTTTGAGGATTATTTTGAAAGCTTGGTTAGTGTAACCTTTTTTCAGTTCAGTGTTGGAGCTGTCTCATTATTCTGTCTCTCTCATACTCTTGAATACTTGGAATTCTCTTGGAGCACTCTTGGAGGGTGTGGCATAATTCAATTTTTAGAGCAAGAAGGCAAAATAAGAACAAGAAAACGCAAGAGGACATCAGGTTCAACAACTATAGCGGGATTTTCTTGCAGGTACCATGTTGCATTTATGTTTCCCTCACTCATTTTTGCATGCATGGAACATGCATGTGGTTTGTTGGTTGTGATATGTCATTAGCATGGAGGATGGTTGGGATTGACAGTGGATTGCCTAACCTTACAATTTCCTAGATAGACATGGAGATTGTGGGTTTATTTTTATTGTTTTATATTGGTTGGTTCTCATGTTTCCTTAGCTTCAGTTGAGTTATTGGTCTTGGAGCCTTGGTTGGAAAAATTATATAGAGCCTTGGAACAACTTGGGTTGAGTTACTAGTCTTGGAGACTTAGTAGGACAAAAGATCTGGAACCGGTAAAATTTGTAGGTTGAGTTACTAGTCCTAGAGCCTTGGTTGAGAAAATGCTCTAGAGACCTGGAAGGCATGGACAAATTCCAATCTGATGATGGTTTTTTGATGTATGGCCATGAGGTGGAATCATTTTTTGATGGGTTGAGGTGGATGGCCTCTAGAGTCCCTGGATGAGTTTTGATTGATGTATTATATGAGATCCCACATGCATGCTTGGAATATGGCATGAGGTGAATGACTGAATAGATATTTGGTTCAACCATTCTATGATTGGGTGGAATGTGGAAGTCCCATCCTAAGTTTGGTTTTTTCATCATTAATGAAAGGTTATTTCTCCTTGTATTTATATGATAATTTTGATGGATTATATGTGGTCTATATGGTTGTACTTTCATTAGTATTTATGTCACTATTATGTTGGTTATGTATGTCTTTTGCGGTAGAATCTATGTATGGATTTCATCATGTTTTTACTTGTAATTGAATGATCAATGTATCTATTACCTAATGGATGAAATGATAGTTGATTTGTTGATCCATCAATGTTTCCTAGCGATTCTCAGCTAATTATGAGACCCTTGTGCTCATATGTTTTTATTTACACTTGTAGCTTACATATTCTTGATATGTGTGATGAAATACCTATCATGACTAGAAGGGGTGCAGTCAAGGTCATTCAAATATTTCTTTCTCACTGTCATTTCCTTGTTGGTTTACTATTTTGAAGGTATCATGAAGTTTTGGCCAGTGACTGAGGCTTTAGGTCTAAAAATGTGGCTTAACTCCTGGGCAAGTTGGCACAGAGCTGAACAAAAGAGTCCTTGGACATTGGTATGCCTATGAGAGCATCCATAGATCCCTGGGCATTGTCATGCCCATATCATGAGAGAGATTGGGGGTTAAGTTGCCCAAACTTTCAATAGGACCCATAGGCAAATTGCTTGAATTGTTGGATTGGTTCTTGAGGGTCTTGATGTTGATGTTGAATATTTGTATGGTGTGATTCTATTGGTTCCACTTCCTTACGTGACTTAGGAGGTATAATCATATAATAATGGCCCCTTGTTTCATGTTTACCTCAATTGGTTGCTTTCTTGGGTAGATGTGGGACGATGGTGTTACATATTGGTATCAGAGCATGGCTTCACTCTCGTTGGGTGAATGTGTTTTTATGCATTCATGTTGGTTGTACATGTGCAAGTCATCCTTCTCGTCTACGTGTGTGTTGCATTTTCATAGTGTTGGTCATCGTTGTAGTGATGTATCCATGTTAAGGTTGATGGTAATTTTGTGGGATATGTCATCATGATGGTATGGAGGTACATGCGTTTATCATGCATGTCGATGTCTACATGTTCTTAGGCATGCATTGTCAAGGTGAAGGTTGTTGTGCATGAGGTCATTGTATGCAATTAATCCATCATGATAATATTGATCTGCGATGGTGCTAATGGGTTGGCTGAGCTAGAGTAGGAGATGAAGATTATTAAAGTGAAGTTACAACATTGGACCTTGAGGCAAGAGCATGTCGTCATACAGGATTGGATGTTGCGCATGCAGGTATGTTAGTTAATTGATTGTTATATGCATTATGGTTATATATGTAAGGTTTATGTATATGTATATTGATGTTATTGTTAAATAAATGATACATGCTATTTGATTAGTGTAGTCAAAAGCACGTGTAAGATAGTCATGAGTGGTTGTACCTTGTGGTTGTATGCATTGCTATTGTCATTTTAGGTTACATAATTTGATGATTAGGGTTATAACATTAATACCTTGATGTTATAAAAAAATTGGTTGGTGTATGGAGATGGTTAAGGTTATGAAATTTAGGTATGAGTTAATATGTTATGTCATAATAATCTAGATTGACTTTTCATATGCGATTGTTATGTGTGAGTGGCCAATGTTTATGAGCTTATGATGTGAACATGTTAGTTAGATAATGTTATGGATATTATGAACTGATGTGTTTTATCATACTAACTAGATTGATTATGCAGAAAAGATAGCCTCCCTTGAGATACACTATGGTATGAGTCTACTTATGGAGTATACTTGGTGGTTCGTTGTTGATTATGTCATCTGTTTGGTGTTTGAGTGTTTGGTGTCTATTATGTCATCTAGTTGATTTATATGACATGGTACATTCATAGTTTTTTTAATATTTTATTTATTCCATGATACTAGTATGTGTCTGTAAGATTGCATCAAGAAATGATCTTGTTTTAAGTTGGTTTTACTCACACATACGTGTTGAGATAGTTGATATGCCCTTGAGTGTAATAGGTGATAGTTGTAGCAGTATGTCTAATGACTATGAGTTGGTTATGGATTATGACATGATTGTTAGTTTTGGAAAAGGTTGATTTCAAATTGATAGATATGATTTTATTGATGTTTGGAACGTGTGGCTGAAATGTGTGAGCAGTTGTAGGGTAGCATGCATGGTATTAGCATGATAAGGCAATAGTCTATGTGTTTTTAAAAAAAACTTTTGGGTGATGTTATAGTACACAATAAGTCTCAATTGAAACAATGAAAAAATGTAAAAGAGAGGAATTGGGAAAGAATTCCTTTGGTTATGTTTTCAAACCCTAATTCCAAAGGAATGATTTCTTTGCATACAGGAAGCTTTATTAACCCTAATCTTGCCTAAAATTATGTGGTTATGTGCTATATTCATGGACACATACATGACAGGTATATTACCTACTCTACTTACAGGAGGATATGGAAAGGGAGATGGAGTCCCTTAAGAGATGGCATGGATGTATTTAGGTGCAAGAAATGTGCTTGGTGCAACAAGGTAAGGTAACTGGTGTATTGTTATTTTTATTTAAGCATTGAAAATTATGTGTTTGCAATAGAATGATGCAGGGGATTGCATGACAAGAGACTGCCATGAAATTATGAAGAAGGCTCGGGTTGATCTTTCCACTAGAAGTGTCAGGAACCATGGGGATTGAGTCATTGAGTCATAGTGTTTGTTGTTAGCCTTGTGATTTTCTTGTGCTTTATTTGAAGCTTTGTTATGTATAGTGCACGATCATGCCGCTTTGTTTGTTGTGTCATATTGTTATTGGATTTCATGATTTTCTTCTTATTTGTTTATTGGCTTTCCTTTTATGTTTTAAGTCTTGGGAATTGGTTTAGGAATGAGGAATGTTAATGGATCTTAGGGAGAGTTGTATGGTACCCAACAAGTAATGTAAGACATGGATGAAGCTTGGTGCATGAGTATGTGCAACGGAAGGAAAGCCTATGAGATCCAGCTGGACTAGTTGATTCCATTGGTGTAAATGGATGATGGCAATATAGTCATGAGAAAGGTAACAAAAAAGGGTAAAGTAAATGGATTTAAGGTTTTAGATGCCTTGGCTATGTTGGGAACTATTTTTCTCAATATTGTGCATGTTGTGCATGAATAAAGGAAGTTCTCTTAACCTTGACCTTGAGATGTATTAATTATTTATGATCATGATTGCTTTATGCTAATGCTTATATGTATACATGTATGTATGTATGTTGTTGCCTAACAAGGTCACTAGGGATCATTCTTCTATACAAATGATTTCTTATGTAGGTGAATGGCATGAAGAAGTTCTTGGTTTATGAGGAATCAAGTGGGAAGAGTAGTCATGAAAAATACATAAGGTCAGTATCATGGATACAAATTGATATTGTATGCTAGTATTATTCCTATGTTTATATTCTGACTGGTAACTCTAAGGGATACATCAACAAAATGAAAGCAATATGGTTTGTGCCATGCTAAGATAAGAATGGATGGTGGAGAGACACTATAAGCAAGGTTGATTGGTAGAGATAGTTTGGTTTTGGATGTGTGGTACTACTATTGTGCATATGTTGTATATGTTGTACATGTTGCATATGTTATTTTGTGTGCATGTAGTGTTGTGTCTATATAGTGTGTGCGCATGTTTTTGATGCAATCGTTATGTACAAGGTGTTACAGATGGTGTTGTGTGGATATTGCATATGCAGTTCTGGGTATAGATCGTGCTATGTGGATGGCGAATATGATGTGTTCTATGCATAATGTTGTTGTGTGCACATTGGATATGTTGTGTTGCATACATACGGTTCTATGTACATGTTATATATGTAATGCTATGTACATATGATGTTATGTGTATGTTTTACATATGGTGCTATGTAGATATGGTGTTGTATACATGTGGTGTCATGTACATTTTTTGCATGTGGTGTTGTGTATGTCTGGTTTTCTATACACATTGTACATGTGGTACTATGTAGATGTGGCATCGTGTACACATTGTGTAGGTGGTGCCATGTACAAGTGATGTTGCACACATGTGCAGGTGGTGATTTGTATAGGTGATGCTATGCATTTGTTGTACATATGGTACCGGTGTACATGTGGTATTGTGTGGTTGTCGTACATTTTTTGTTGCGGCCATGTGGTATTATGTATGTTGATCATGTACTCATGGTATTGTGACAGGTGTATTTGTTATGTTGTAACTCTTTGTATGTATATGTATTGTTTGGGTGGTGTACATCGTGTATAGATGTATGCATTGTGTTGTACACTGGGTGTAGGTGTATGTGTGGTATGTCAAGTGTAGGTGCATGCATTTCATGGTGTTTTATGATGTCTGTGGTTGTATGTGTGTGATGCATACTATGTGTATTTTCACATGGTTGAGGAAAAGGCATTGGATGTTTGTCAGGTGTGCCAACCAAACCATAGTGCATATGAAATAAGGAAAAATGTAGAGGCTAAGGGTTGATTAAAGGATAAGTATATGTATTATATTTCAGTTCTACTATGCATGTGAATTTTCATTATGGTATATGATGATTACGTGTGATCTACAATTCTGGTTTATGATGACTGCATGTGACTCATGATTTTGATCTATGATGGTTGTGTTTTAAGCTAACCTGATGTGATATTTTTTTACATGTTGATTTGGTCAAACATTCTAGTTTGACTTCTTGTGAGAGGAAGTAAACATGATTGCAAGCCTACCTTATTGATGAGCTACCAATGAGTTATAGTTTGAAGTTATTTCAATTTATTTTGAATATAATGGAAGTTATGTGCTTGGTGCATGAAGCATGGAAATTGCCATTTGGGTGGTTGAAATTGATTTCAAGGATTAGAAACAAAAACAAAATAAATTGGAACATACATCAATATGTTGCTAAATCACTTTAGGAGTAGGGACATTGTGGGACACTGGTACACAATAATGTCCATTGATTTCCCTGAGCATGCTATGACTAGTATGATGGTTTTGGGGTAGGTATATGCCTTGGTTTTGTATCTTTAGATGTGAAAAAGCCTTTCCAAGGGATAGATCACCCAGGAGAGGGGATATCGGGAAACTTGGAAGGTGAGTGACTACATCGAAAAGGGGTGACTAGATTTCCTAAGGCACTCTGTAGTAGGCAAGGGAAGGTCATGAATATATTTATTTTGGTCATTAACATTGCAAGATGGAATTAGATGCACATTGGGAGTGCACCTTGGAAAAATTAGTCAATAATTGTTTTCTGAGAGGAAAAGTGGTGCATGATTATGGCAGTGGACATTAGATGCAACTTTGAATGTGATAATCGATCCTAAACTTCTTGGGAAGGAGGTGAATCCTAATATTACTTTGAGGGTGGAGGCGTGAGCCTCTAGATTCCCTATTGATTGATACATGCATTGTATCCTTTTATTTGTTGGTTTAGAAAATGTGCATATGCGTGTATGTGGTTATTGTAAATATCATAATGAGTTGTCGTATAAAGCTCCAGTATGCGGTATGTTGTCATATTTTCATGATGTTTTTCCTTTGAGCAGGTCTTTCATTGTAAATATTTCAACGAGCTAAGTTATAAAGATCCATGGGCATTATGATTCATTTTAAATGGTTTTGTTGAGCTCTTGGTGTTTTTTAACACTGAGGATGGTGTTCCCCAAGGGTAGGGTTCAGTAATAGCCCTGGTGAAAAGTTCATGTAATAAAAGTTAATAAAGGAAAAATAAGGCCACTAGTAAGGGACATGTATTCCAAGATGAATGTTGGGGTGGAAATCCTAGTGTGAATGTTGCTAAAGAGATTGGAAAAGTTTAAGGAAAAGGAATTAAAAGGAAAAAAGGAATTTTTAGCACATTTATTTATGAAAATAAAGGAAATTAGGAGAAAAGTATGGTGAAAGGTCACACATTGCATGTGAGGAGGAAATTGAAGGAAAATAATGGAAAATTAAGAAAATAAGGCCTCATTGATGAAAAGGCTTCTAAGGATCAGTTGACAAGATTGGTAAGTGTAACCATTTTTTAGTTGAATGTTGGATCTCTCTCATTATTATCTCTCTCATAGACTCTTGAATAGTTAGAGTTTACTTTAAGCACTCTTGGAGGGTGTGGCATACTTGGATTTTTGGAGCAAGATGGAAAAAGAAGAGCAGGAAAGTGCAAGTGGACATCGGGATTAGGAACTACATCGAGATTTTCTTGTAGGTATTGAGTTGCATGTATGTTTTCCTCACTAGTTTTGGTATGCATGGCCTATGCATGTCGTTTAGTAGTTGTGATCTATCATTAGCATGGAGGATGGTTGGGGTTGATAGTGGATTTCCTAGCCTTGTTGTCTTGGATAACCATGGATATTGTGGGTTTATTTTAATTTTTTTAATTTATGTCGGTTATCATGTTTCCTTAGCTTAGGTTGATTTATTAGTCCCGGGGCCTTGGTTCGACAAATGCTCTGGAGACTTGGAAAAACTTGGGTTGAGTTACTAGTCCTGGATCCTTGGTTGCTGTAGTAGTAGTTACAAGCACCCTCCAAAATTTTCACGTCGTTTCGTTTCGGAGCCTCTCTCCTTAAATCTTAGCATCTTGTCTTGCACTCCTAAGGTACTTATGCTTTCATTTGAATTTATATGTCGCTTTTTAGCTTGTGTTTTCCTACTTGATTCATTATCTAAACACAAGATAACCCCCCATGACTTGGTTGATCCAGTTCTTTCACTGCCTTGGAAAGCTTTGCAGTCTTATAGGGAACCCAACCGTACACTCAGGAATTGAGCAGAGCAGCCCAATCGTGAGCCTTGCTCTCAAGAATTGCATAGATAAACCCAGAAGTGAGATTCGACTCCACAAATGCATAGACCCAGCTAATAGCTTGTCTTCAACTAGAAAATTGTGCAGAGCCTGAGAGGTAGCTGAGAGCCACTTAGCCCATAAATTGCACAAAACCATACTATGCTCAGAATCTGTCAATGAATGAACCAGAGAGTTATCAGGACCTCTATAGAACTATGTAACTTCTCTAGGAATTTCATGGAAGGGTTCTCAAAAAGAAATAAGCTAAGAGGGAAAAAATCCCTGGTAAGTAGAAAATCTATTACTAGCATCCCAAAGGCGACACATTTCCATCTTTAGAAGTTTTTGCTAAGTGCCGCTATTATCCTTAACCCCAAGCATACACATCATGAACTCCATTTTCTCAAATATTGTAATGGATGCCTCTAGAACATATTTATGCATTTGATCATCAAGCTTCCTTAGGAGATCAAGGAGCCTTAAGAGCATTGTCAATGCTTTTTAGGGTGAGTTTTGCTTTTATTTCCTTTTGTTGCTTTTTCTCTCGCTTTGGTTTATTTAGCTTCTGAGAGTGATGTTTCACTTGTTTTGTTGAATGAATATTGGTATTTTAACTTTTTTTTTAACTTGAATATGTGTTGTTTCAAGTTATACATTGCCTTCCCCAAGCGTCACATTAATTTTCTTCCTTTTTTCACAAACAGTTGCCGATGCGGTGACTCCCTTCACACGCTTTGTGTTCCTTGAGTTTGATCCATTGCTACACTTATTTTACATGAATACATCTACACTTAGTTAGATCTTCACTCATACTTGCAACATCCTTTATATATTCTTGTTTGCACACTTCCATGGGCATACCTTGGCTCTCCATGCCTAGGTCTCACATTCACTTGCATGCATTACGTAATCTAGTAGCTCAAGGCCTCTACCTTGGATTCTGGAATTCCACAAAGTTTGTCCTAGTCTAGATCCAACTACACACTACATAGTTCCAATAGCCATTTTTCCAGCATGGTCACTGAGACTACACAATTTGCAGTATCCCCCTAGCCCTGTCCTAGACTAAACTGTTTATTGCGTGGTTCCAATCAGTAGGATTCCACACTCACTCTCGAGACTGTGCAGTGCACAATTCCCATAGTTAGTCAGTCAACCCTTGTCTATCTAAACTACATATTTACTCACATCTGATTACCTGGTTTTTGCTTGATCATGTTGTAAATTTATATTTGTAAGAGCTAATGATTTCTTTCGATGAGTGTCGGGTCTGTCCCACAGGTACCACACTCGTGAAACACTTCTCTCCATCATTCATTGTACCATGGAACCAAAGAGAGGTGCTTCAAGAGTGACCACTGAAAGAAGTACAGGGGAAGAAGTTGAGTAAGAATTAGTTTACTTGCCAATATATCCAGATGCCCAACTATTTATAGAAAATGAATCAACACTAACATGGCAGAAATCTAGCAGTAGTGGAAGAAGGTAGCAAGCCAATACAAGATCAAGGAAAGAGGAAATTACTGACATAACATAGGGATAACAAAGCTACAGAGTGAAAGTTCATTCAGTCTTCATGCATAATGATTTGACAGTAGAAGAAAAAGGAAGCATAGGACAAGAGAATAGAGTAGAGAAAGAGGAAAGAGTGGAGCTTGTAGGTAGAAAAACTAAGGTCATAGCAAGAAGAATAAGAGTCAAAGGAAGAACAAGATCTACAAAGCGGAAACAAGAAGAAGAACAAAGGCAAGGCACAATGACAAAGAAACAATGATGATACATGTTGATGAGCTGGAAGAACCAAAAAATAAAGAAGGGAGTGAACAAATGCAAGTTCCATCACCAAGGCTAAGCATAAGAACCAAGTCTAGCTATAGGATGACAGGTGCATGGAGAGGTTGATGCACGTGGCCACCAGTGATGACTTGCATATGAGCATACACAACATGAAAAATTATGTTGGGGGTCCAACCATACTTAGTAAAATGTTGTGTATGCCTCAGGATGAGACGGTCATAGGTTCGAAGACCATATGCCCGGATGGCATGGAGGAAAGAGTCCAATTTCAACAAACCAATAGCAAGAAGTTTGGGGACATCGCAACACAATACCAATCTTGGCATCAGTACATGACCGAGAAGGATCAAGTGGATGTTGCCGTGTTGGTATTTTCCCAAGCCTCAAAGTTATAATGTTTTGTCCTATTAGGTTATCTCTAGCCTATTTTGTCTCACACTGGAACACATGGAAAGTGTGTATTATTTGTAGTCGCTTTGTAAGTGAAATTCCAAGTATCACTAGTGGAATGTGAAAATTCACTATTTAATGTAATGAATTTTGTAAAAAAGTTGAAGAGTCATGCGTGTAGACAATGAGTCACAAAGGAGAATGTCAAGGGCCACCCCACCCTTTGCTATAAATAGAACCTCATAACTCATAGAGAGGCTTTTGGGAGCCATGATTTTGGTTAGGAATTACTTAGAGAAGGTTTGGAGAGTATTGTGACGAACCTTAGCTTCTCCACAATGTAGAGCAAGTACATCTCTTTGTAGGAGCAGGTGGTGTTGGCTGTAATGTTCCACTATTAGGAGTAGTGGTTGTCAATGGTGTATGTATGGATGGAACTTTCACTTAATATATATAACTAAGGAAACACATTTTCATGCATATGTTTTTATCGTACTTCTACTATTCTGGTTACTCTATAAATGTATCTTATTTCAATTACGCATTTGTGTATGAACTGTTTTGTATACTATTGTATGAATGTTGTTGAAGACATGTTGTTGTATTAACCTATCACTTTGGATTTTGGACTATTCTGCTTTCAGCTATGATGTCATTAATCTTGTGTGTTCCTTTCAAGGTGCGTACTATTACATGCTTCTAAGGGACACACTTCATTTTCCCCTCTGTGTGTTATAACTCCCATGCATCTCACTTGACTCACTACAGGGTCACACATTTGCTTCTGACAAAGTTATCATACTCACCTCTACGTGCTACCGTGGTCAAGGAACTATTGTACTACCCACTGTAGGGACTCCTATTCAAAATAGTCTCAGATATAGTTGGGACTTCTTATAGGGGGGATCACTTGACATGTTATTGGGTCCAACACTGTCAACATTTATGTCACTAGAATGAGGGCCATATGACAAGCTGAGTCGTCAAAGTCTTTTTTGAATCTCTACACATCATTCATGACTTACATTACAATCATATGTCCAACATGTTTTTCTCATGGAGATGATTTCAAAGTGTTAGAGGACGTCCTTGATGACTTGTCACATCTTAGGTTTGATGGTGAAATGGAGCAACACTACTAAGGGCATTTTCCTTCTCAGGCTTTTGTCATAGAAATTAAGTCCCCTCGGACAACATTGCCTATGGGTTGTTTGCGTACATGTTTGAAAGGAACGTACAACAATGATGTCACACATTGTCAAAAACCTTCATTCACTCTTTTGATCACATGGTCATAGAGTTAGGTTGTGATTTATATCATTATGACTGTCAAGCACTCAATAAAAAAAATATGGAATTATAGTAAGCACCTCATGAATCCCTTTGGCAAATTTGGGAGTGCCTCCAAAATATTTATTTTCAAATACCTGAAGGTGGAGTTGATTGGAAATTTCTCAGGGAATGATTTCAGTATCCTCTTCACGTATCTGAAAACCATCATGAGTTAGAATCATTCAAACCCATCCTAGTATACCTTGCTATTAGATTTTCCAAACCTAAGATGGACGAGGTTGCTTTTGACAGGAGACTGGTTATCTTCTCCTCATCAAATAGCTCTAGCTCCATAGGATGAAGTGGTAGAAGTTACAAACCCCTATTTTGAACTATCACCTCCTCCCACCCCACTCGCTCTGGATAAATGTGTATATTTGGACCGAAAGCCTATTGATTGTTGTGTGAAGTTGTTTTCTCAACCTTCATCCTCTCATTCTCTTGATCCTACAATTTTTTTTGTCTTGTGTTCGTCCGTTCTGGACTCTGTATGTGAGGTTCACAAGGATCAAGTTGTCGAAGGAGTTGGTGTTGAGAATCCAACCTGCGGTGTAATTTTTTATAAGTATTTGTGGGAATCTAAAACAAAACTTGTGGTGAAGGATGACCTCCTTTTGTCTACACCACATCTACTCTATCCTAACATCTTCTGTGATCCTGCCATTTCTAATTTGTCCCCTGAAAATTCATTCTGGGATGTTTCTATTTCCAATCATTCACAAGACACATAGGATGTCAATCCATCATTTGCTTCTGGTGAGGACAAATATTTCTTCTTGAATCAGCTCAATCTTTCATCTTTCATTTCCAAAAATTCATAGGGTAAAAATTTATGTTTCTCATCAACCCCTCTGTATGATTTCTCAAACCATGAGGATGTCGATGTACATCTCGAATTTTATGATCATGGCTATCACGATCTCTTTACTCCATTTGACCACAATGTTGATTTACTTGCTATTGATCCTTCCAAGCCACTGGTATTTGATGATCTACCTGTTGATGAAGTGGAAACCCCTTAAGATGTCGAGGCACTTAATCTTGAGCTGATGGTTATGTCAAGTCCTCACTATCTTGAGGTTAGTTCTGCTCCCCATTAGTAATTTTTTGACCCACCTCAAGCTCCTCATCACTCTGTTGCACACATTGAAAATGAACCTGATATAAACATCTTGGACTCTCCTCCAGAATCACACGATCCTATCGGTCATGCATTGGAGGATTCATACATAGAAAGTCATGTTACGAAGATAAATTCTTCTTCTTTCTACATGTTTTCTTGTTTGCAAGGATAAAAAGTCTGTGAATGTTCATCGTCTGCACACAGTTCACCATTACACCATGATACATTCGTAGAGTGTTTGTTTTGCACTTGTACTTTTTTATTTTTTTTGGATGGATTCAAACTTAGAGCTTGTTGGTTTTCATTGTTTTATCTTTCTTGCATGTTGGTTTACCTAAACATCTTTCTTGTCAACCATGGCTTCACCTACATGGGCCAACCAATGAGCTGGTGGATGCATTGAAAATATCACTTCATGTGAGTAAGCCCATGCACTGTTTAGTTTAGGAGTAGTAGTGTTTTTTTTCTTGCCTACTTTGCTTTCATGTTTTCTTTGCTTGCTTGTTTTTCTTTCATTTTACTTCTATAATTTCTTTTTATTGTTTGCTTGTTATGCACCCGTACGTTTGACCTCACATGAAATCGTGTTTGGCTCTTAAGACAAGAATGGCAAAGTGCAAGAGGAACTGTACATGGATAAACATTTGGTTATTTGTATCACCCTCTCTTTATGAATATATTTCATTATTTTGGTCAATGATACACTTATGGAAAATATGCTATGTTCAGAGTGAGTCTTGGTGAAAACACAACCCTTGCACTTTTAACTAGTACTGCCTACTCAATTCGGTTTTTCTATATTCGGTTAACCGTTGTCAACTTAGTCAAGCAGAGTAAGGTGATGGTGAAAACCTTACAAGTATGTAAAAGGTATATATAATATCCTTTTATGAAGGGACAACCTCTTGTTCTCTCAATAAGCTAGTTTCGCTCTTCCACCTCATGAAATAGATAGGTGCTTATGCACAGTTCTTTGAAAAAAATGAGTAAAATAAAATAAAATAAAGGTGTAAGAAGAGAAAGGCTTCTTGCATAGGGAGGTGAAGCAAGTAACTCCATTGGGCTACTATCTAGGGTCACTAGGAGTGAAGCAATGTTTTGTTCCTAAAGTGACTCCACCGAGGTACTATCCAGGCCTGCTGGTAGTGGAGGAACACTAGAGATGAAACTAAAAATTTGATATTGTACATTAACTGTGCATCAATATACCTCTCTTCCCAAATCAAAACATCTCAGTTGACTTGCCTTGGAATGTGTGTTGACCGATGAAGAGCATGGCAGGGACTACATCTTTAAATCAAGCCAGTGACGAAGCCATGATGATCAAAGAATTGAACAATACCTCCATAGGAGTTGGACTCACTTTACATGAGACAAGTTTCATACAATGAGCTAGAGTTCTACCGATGTGTCGCCAATGTTGTAGTGACTACAACCACCCTCCAAAATTTTGCCTTCGCTTTGTTTTGGAGCCTCCCTGCTTAAATATTAGCAGCTTGTCTTGCACTGATAAGGTACGTGTGCTTTCATTTGAAGTTATTTGTCACTTTGTAGCTTGTGTTCACCTACTTTATTTTCTCTCTAACCACAATCTGAGTCCCTATGACTTGGTTGATCTAGTTCTTGTACTTCCTTGGAAAACTGTGTAGGCCTAGAGGGAAACCAACCTTCCCCTCAGGAATTGCATAGAGCAGCCCAAGAGTGAGCATTACTCTCAATAATTGCGCACATCAATGTCACATTGAGCTTCAGCTCTAGATATGTGCAAACCTAGATGAAAACTTGTCTTCAATTGGGAAATTGCATAGAGCTTGAGAGGCAACCCATAGCCACTCAGCTGAAAATTTGTGCAGAACCATACTGTGCTTAGAATCTGTCATTGCATGAATCAGAGAGTTGCTCAGTACTCCCCAGAATTGTGTAGTATTTTTCGTTAGTGCATGACAAGGTTCCTAAAAAGTAAGAAGCTAAGAGGAAAAGCATCTTTTGGAAATAGGAAATCTATTATTAGCTTCTTGAAGGTGACACATGTCCATCTTTATAAGTTTCTGCTAAGTGTCGTTGTTGACCTTAATCTCATGCATACACATCATGAAATCCATTTGCTCAAGTCTATGTAATGGATGCCTCTAGAGCTCACTTATACATTCGATCGTAAACCTATAACTTACTTAGGAGATCGAGGAGCCTCTACAGTGTTGTCATCGCTTTTCAGGATGAGTTGTTTTTATTACCTTTTGCTATTTTTTTATCGCTTTGGTTTGTTTAGCTTGTGTGAGTGTTGTTTTGCTCATCTTGTTGAACATCCACTGGTGCTTTAACTTGTAGAAGTGTTGTTTCAAGTTATACATTTCCTTCCCCAAATGTCACATGATTTTTTCCATTTTTGCACCAACTGTTGTCGATGCGGCAACTCCCTTTGCACACTTTCTATTACTTTAGCTTGATCCACTAATGCACTTGTTTTACAAGAATACATCTACACTTAGTCGGATTTGTACTCATCCTTATATCATCCTTCAGATTTTCCTATTTTCACACTCCCATGGACAGATTTGAGCTCCCCCTACCTGGGTATGAGATTCACTTGCATGTACTACGCAATTTGGCATCTCAAGGCCTTTTCCTTGGCATATGTGATCCGAATATAATAAGGAACACAACAAATTATAGATATAATCATAAATATAGAGATGCGACAGAAACAAACAATTCATTTCATTAATGGAAATATTAAACTATGCTTACAAGTAGAAAGGAAATAAGATAGCTCGGGCGATGTTAGCTTATCTATGAGGAGAGATGTGGTGGCTACATGCCTCTGAACTGTGTTACAATGAGGCTGAAAGGCCTATTTATTATTGAGAAACAATGGAAAACCTTAAACATCCAAAAACCTAACCCTAGGAGATGAAGCACCAGAATTGTAGGCCCCGTTTGGGTAAATTGGTACATCAATTTCTAGGGGTTGTAACTTTGGTATACAATCTCCATTTGGCTATCATAATACCTCGTCTCGAAGAAATTGAAGAGAAGGCCGAACAAAAATTAGGAACCCAATTTGGGACATTACTAATCTCTCTGGTTTCCCTAAAAATGACGTTTAGTGCCCCAAAATGGCTCCAAAAGTTTAGGACCCAAAAATCTGCCAAAAATAGTAAACTATGCTACAATTAAGGAAACCGAAAAAATGAAGGAGATAGTGTTGGGGGTTCAAGTGGAATAGGTAGGTGGCCACTAATATCCACCTAGATCATTCCTCCCCCCTTAGAAAGAAATGGTCCCCATTGTATTGAGTGCCTCCATGAGATGGGGAAACTTCTGCTGAACTTGGTCCCTGGTGAGCCACTTTCCTTGGTGAAGGAGTTAGCCAACTTTGACAACCCGATACAGTTGGATATTCTTCTAGCAAGTGCTCTTGATCTATATGTCCATGATCCAATTAGTGGTGGAATGTTCCTTGTAGTCTGGGTTTAGCTCTATGGGTGTGAGTTGTTTTGCAACATCAGATGTGTCCAACAATGGTGGAAAGTGTGGCCAAAAGCGATCTACATTGAACATTGGGTGTAGACCAAGGAATGGTGGGATGCTGAGCTCAAAGGTAGTGTCATCGACAACCTTGGTGATGGTGTATGGCCCATATCAGAGCGGGTGAAGCTTGCGATGGGCCCCAACAATGCACTCTTTATGTAAATTAAGACAAACTTTGTCGCTCACTTGGAACTTGTGAAGCGATCGATGTTGATCATGGAGCTGCTTGTACTTAGCATTGGACCTATCCAATATATCATGGACCTATTGGCATATGTTTTGAATGCACTTAGTCAAGTTGTTAGCCCTTTCAACTTTGGACTGCACTTGAGTCAAATCTACCTGAGTGGCTATAAATGGTATGGCCACATCAATGGGGCATAATGGCTGAAATCCCAAACCTACCTAAAAGGCTTTGTGGCCTGTTGAACTGTGGAAAGCTCTATTGTAGCTATGTTGGACATAGGGGATACTTTCATCCCATGTGCGTGGATGCTTCGAGTTGTAAATGCAGATAATGTGTACGATAATTCTGTTGACGACCTTTGTTTGGACATCATTTTGGGGATGGAAAATTGTAGACTTTGTGAGTTTTGTATCTAGCATCAACCAAAGACTTGACCAAAATGAACTTGGGAATTTGTCATCCCAATCTCAGAGAATGGATTGTGGGATCCCAAAGTGTTCCCACACTCGCTCAAAGAAGATCTTAGCAGTTTCATCTACTGAGATACTCTTCTTATAGGTCGTGATGATGGCCACCTTAGAGAATCTGTCGACGACCATGAAAACAAAATTGTTTTCGTGTTTAGTAGAAGGAAGGCCTGGGATATAATCCGTGGAGATAGATTCCCAAGGCCAGCTAGAAGTAGGTAGAGGAGTATACAAGCCTTGCTTCTTGATGGTTGGTTTGGCAATGGTGCAAGCGGCAAAGGATCTAATGTTCTTGCCAACATCCTAACAAAGTTTCGGCCAGTAAAATACTTCTGCAATACCGCCATTTTTTTCTCTACATCGAAATGTCCAGCAAGTATGTAAGACAAAAAATGGGATACTCTTGACAGAAAGGAACTTGGAACAATACGACTGTACCTAACAGTGTCAGTAGCCTTTAATATTTCAAAGGAAATGACAAAAAAGTGTTTAATGTCAGCATTGACCAAACTATATGAAAAACCTCAACCTCAAATAAGGTATTTATTATGAATCATTTACTTAATATGAAGATGTTAGAAGGTGGATCTATTGTTGATCATTTAAATGAATTTAAGATGGTTACTAATCAGTTACGTTCCGTAGGGGTAAATTTTGATGACTGAATTGCGGCTCTGTTATTTCTGAACTCATTGCCAGAAAGTTTGAATGGTTTAGTTATAGCCATTAGTAACTCTGTTTTTGGATATACTACTTTAAATTTTTGTGATGTTGTTGGAGCAATCCTTAGGGAGGAAATGTGGCAAAAAAGCTTTGGTAAGGCATCAGGTAATGCTTTGACTGCAGAGACTAGGAAAAGAAAAATAGAAAGAGGAAAGAGCCTAGAATTGCAGTAAGTCAAGGAAAGGTAGATCAAATTCCAGATTGGGGATAGTTTGCTGTAAATGCAGGAAGAAACGACACTTTAGGAAAGACTGTAATTCTTAGAAGCGAAAGAGGGAGACACACAATAAGGAATCAATGATGAAGCAAATTTGACAGATGATGTGTTGCAAGAAACTTTAATTCTTTGATTAGAAAATATTATTGAATCCTGGGTGGTAGATTGAGGGGCATCATTCCATGCCACCCTTAACAGGAAACATTTTCATGATTATGTTCAAGGAGATTTTGGACAGGCTCATTTGTGCGATTATAAACCTTGTAAAATCATTGAAATGAGTAATTTTTTAAATAAACAACATAATGGAAACCAATGGCTATTGAAGGAGGTAAGACATGTTCTAGATCTGAAGAAAAAACTAATTTTAAAAGGATAGTTGGGAGGTGAAGGCTATGTAACTACTCCTATAGATCAAACCTGGAATGTCACTAAAGGAGCCCTAGTAATAGCAAAAGGAGAAAAGGTTGGTACATCATATATATGCAATGGTAGTTCTAATTATGTTAATGATTTAACATCTACAAGAGAAGATACAACAATTTGGCATCATAGGCTCGAGCACATGAGTGAGAAGGGGATGTAGCTTCTTCACTCAAGAAATTCATTTCCAAGTTTGAGGCATGTTGATTTGGAATTCTGTGCGAATTTTGTTTATGGAAAATATAAGAGAGTAAGATTTCTTAGAGTTGGGAAAGAAAAGAAAAGTGAAAGATTATAACTGTGCAGACAGATGTATGGGGACCTGCTTAGGTATCATCTCTTAGTGGCTCTCATTATTATGCTACTTTTTTTGACAATGCAACCAAAAAAATCTGGATTTATTGTATTCGAAATAAATATGATGTGTTTTATACTTTGAAGGAATGGAAATCTTTGGTTGAGAATGAGACATGAATTAAGTTGAAGTGTATCAAATCAGAGAATGGAGGTGAATATTGCAGTAAAGAGTTTGATAAGTACTGTTTAGAGAATGGAATTCACGGAGAGAAGACAGTTCCAGGAACACCACAAGAAAATGGTGTGTGAGAAAGGATGAATAATAAAATCATGGGACATGCAAGGTGCATGATATTACATGCAGGATTTCCTTAACAATTTCAGGTAGATGTTATAGATACTTTTGTTTATCTTACAAATAGAGGGCCTTCAAGTTCCTTGTATGGTGGTATTCTAGAGGAGGCATGGACAGGTAAAAAGGTAAGCTACTCATTTTTAAAGACTTTTGGTTGTGAATCCTTTGTCCACATTAAAAAAGAAAATAGAACAATGCTTGAGGAAAAATCAAAGAAATGTACCTTTATTGGATATAATGTTAATGATTTTGGTTATCACTTCTATGATTATGAAAATCACAAATTCAATAGGAGAAAATATGTCATAGTCAATGAAAACTTTTTGCATAAGGATCAAATGTAGGAAAAGAAATAGGAAAATGAAAACATAGAATACACAGTGCTTGATGAGATCACAGAAAAAGTAAAGGTGCCTAAAAATCATAATGATCAATAGCCATAAAAACAACAAAAACCACAACAGCACCTCAAACACCTGAAAGTGGTGTTAGAAGACCTATCATGATAAGTAGACCCCATGAATGATAATCTCCATTGTATTAAGTATTGTTGTCTGATTCTAGTGAACGAAAATATTATAAAGAACAAATGCAGGTAGAAACCAGGAAGAAGTGGGAATTGTCCATGAAAGAAGAGATGGACTCCTTGATACATAACTAGACTTGGGACTTAGTCATGTTTCCTACAAGTCAAATGACATTGCAAAATAAATGGGTTTAGAGGTTGAAGGAAGAAGATGGAGGTAGGAAAAGATATACAGATTGAAATTTGGTGAAAGGGTCTGAATAGAACAAATGTATTGAATTTCATGAAATATTATGTCTCATTGTTAACATGAATCCAATCAGAACTATTTTAATTCTAGTAGCAGCAAAAGAATTGCATCTTGAGGAGTTAGATGTAAAGATGACATTTCTCCATGGGGATTTGGAGGAAGAGATCTATATGTAGTAGCTACAAGGATATGAGGTCAAATGGAAGGAGAAACTAGTGTGTGGGTTGAAGAAGAGATTTTATGGCTTAAAATAGGCTCCAAGATAGTGGTATCTAAAATTTGACAGGTTTATGTCTGAACAAGGTTATACTAGATGTTACTCTGATCATTGTGTTTATCTCAAAAGCAAAAAATGATGACAACTATATTATATTTTTATTGTATGTAGATGACATGGTTATTGTAGGGTCTAACATGTAGGAAATAAATGCGCTCAAAGGAACATTGGAAAATTCATTTGCAATGAAGGATTTGGGTGCTGAAAAAGAAATCCTTGGTATGAGAATAACTAGAGACAGGAAAACTCACAAATTAACATTGTCTACGAGTGAGTACATACAAAATCTATCATAAACATTTAATATGCAAAATGAAAAACTAGTTACTACACCTTTGGCTATAAATTTCAAACTAAGTAAGGAGAGATGTGTCCAAAGACTAAGGAAGAGATGGATTATATGTCTAAATTTCCATATGCATCAACAATTGGAAGCTTAATGTATGCAATGGTCTACATAAGGCCTCATATTTCACATGCAGTCTAAGTTGTAAGTAGGTACATGAACAATCTAGGAAAAGAACATTGGATGGAAGTGAAATGGATTCACAAGTATTAGAGAGGTAACAAAGATAAAGCATTATGCTTTGGTAGTTCAAACATTTCTCTATAGGGATACATTGATGCAGATATGGCAGGTGATAGAGATAATAGGAAAAAAACCACAGGATATGTGTTTAATGTAGGTGTAACAACTATTAATTGGGTTTCCAAATTCCAAATTGTTGTTTCACTCTTAACGACAGAAGCAGAGTATGTTGCTACTACACAAGCTAGTAAAGAAATGATTTTGTTACAAAGGTTTCTAGATGAATTAGGTAAGAAGCAAGAGTTGGGTAGGTTATACAATGACATCTAGAGTGCCATTCATCTTGCAAATAACTCAACATTTCATTACAAGACTAAAGTTATACAGCTCAAGTACCATTTCATACGGTCAATGTTGGAGGATGGACAGTTGAAGCTATAAAAGATACACACTAACCAGAATCTTGCAGATATGCTAACAAAGGTTGTAACCAGGGAGAAATAGGGATCCTGCTCAGTTTCATTTGGTCTTCAAGTATGATGATGAAAATGAGAAACAACTAGATGAAAAATGGAGGCATTGTCTAGCAAATGAAGAAGCGGTGGAGTTTCTATAATCAGTCTCCATGTGGGAGATTGTTGGGTGTGGAGCCTGATTATCTTCTTTATTCATATGTATCTTCGCGTTGGACCCTAGTTCATAATAGGGAAGAAATGTGTCCCGTGTAATCGCCATTGGGGGTGGGATGGTGATTTTATGAGCCTCCCTGGTAGGTGTTCGGGGGTAGCACTCCTGAAGCTAAAAATAGATGTAAATTGTCTTGTAAAGTATTGTAATTTTGTAGCCAATTTGACTTGTTCATTAGGTGGATGATCTAACAATAGGATTTATGTTTAATTTAAAGTTTTTTTACCCTATAAGGAAATCCCTCAATATATATAAGGGAATTGTATTACAACTGGATATATGTGTGTATTCTGAGCAAGAAAGAGAGAGGAGACTATGTGAGAACAAAGAGGAAATTACAACAGATTTGTTGTAGGTTATATCTCTTCATTTTGATGGATAATATAAAAGGAATTACTTGTTGTTTCTTCATGGACGTAGCCAATACTGGGTGAACCACATATAACTGTTTCTCTCTTGTTTTATGTGTTTTATATGTTTGTGTTTTTGAAATAATTGATGTGTTCCATTGCTCTGTAATATATATTTTTCTAACATCTATATGGTTGTACATTCATTGGTATTTTTGCTGCTATTATACTGATTATGTATGTGTTTTATGACAACATCTATGTATGGATTTCATCATGTTTCTTCTTGTAATTAAATAATTAATGTATATATGACCTAATAGATGAAATGGAAGTTGATGTGTTAAGGCATCAATGTTTCTTAGCGATTCTCAGCTAAGTATGATATCCCTATGCTCATATATTTTATTTACACCTGTAGCTTACATATTTGTGATATGTTTGACGAAATTCCTATCATGGCTAGTCGGGGTCTAGTGAAGGTCTCACTCATATAATTTCTTTTTCACTATAATTTCCTTGTTCATTTAGTGTTATGAAGGTATCATGAAGTTCTAGGTAGTGACTTGGGCTCTTGGCTTGAAAATGTGCCTTAATTCCTAGGCATGTTGTCACATAATTGAGAAAAAGAGTCCCTATATGCTCGCATGTAGGCCTTTGAGAGCATCCATAGATCCTTGGACACTGTCATGACCATAGCATGAGAACAACTGGGGGTTAATTTGTCCAAAATTTTAGTGGGACCCAAGGCAAAGTTTCTTGAAGTATTGGATTAGTTCCTCGGGGTCACGATTATGATGTTGAATGTTTGTGTGGTGTGTTTACATTGGTTCCACTTCCTTGACTTGAATTAGGAGCTTGAATCATATAATAGTGGCCTATTGTTGCATGTTTACCCTAGCTAGTCAGTTTCTTGGGTAGATGTATGAGGAGGGTGTTACATGTTGCCTGTGGCTATTCTTCTACATGACAAAGATATGAGCCACCTATTGGTCGAACTTGCCCATTATATGCATGAACAAATCAATAGTTTAGTCTTAGAAACATAAAAATATAAAGCAAAAAGCTATAAAACATTCAAAAATTCAAATGGTCAAAATATCTTACCTGTAACACCCCATCACTCACCGTTACTAAGAAAAATCTCAGGGTCATCATGAAAATCCATCCCTAGATAGGAATAATAATTGATCATAATGAACTCTCTAAGAAACCATCCAAAGGAGGCTGGAGAGAAACTGATCATTTGTGGACTTTCTTGTTGGGCCATATGATCTATCCACCTAGGTCCTCCTCATCCATGGAACACTCAGATTCCACTTCCTTAACATGAATTAGGAGGTCGAATCATACCACAGTGGCCTCTCATCACATGTTTACCCCAGATAGCTAATTGCTTGGGTAGAGGAGGGTGTTACATGCCGCTTGGGGTTGTTCTCCTACACGACAAAGATATGAAGCACCTATTGGTGGAACTTGCCCACTATATGCATGAACAAACCAATATTTTAGTCTTAGAAACATAAAAAATATAAAGGAAAAAATTGTATAACTTTCAAAAATTTAAATGGTCAAAATGTCTTAATTGTAACACCCCATTACTCACCATCAGTAAGCACAAGCTCAGGGTCGTCACAAAAATCCATCCCTGCATATAGATAATCTTTGATCATAATGAACCATCTATGCAACCATCCAAAGAAGACTAGTGAGAAACTAATCGCTAGAGGACTTTCCTATCCGGACATATGATCTATCCATGTTAGTCCTCCTCATACGTGGAACCCTCAGATCAATGGGCTTGAGTGTAATCTATTGAGGTAGTAACAATGGAACCCACTCTGGAGAAAAAGGGACCAAAATATAATTGTAGTAAAAAAATTTCAACTTTCCCTCTCTTGCTTTAGATAATTATTCTTTCATATTGACAACCACTCCCTCGCTCCAATTAACGAATGTTGGCTCCAAACACTTGACACCATACTGCATGTATGATATGCTAGCATCATGTAGTTTTGATCTACCCTCCAATCTGGAAATGATGAATAAGATTGGTCTTAAGGGAAAATGGGTGAGATATTTAATGCTAATATTTCCATCTCTAGTTCTCTTAGATTGAGGTCTTTAGTAAGTGGCAATGTAATATTTCATTGTTTCTCCACCCCTTCTCCCACCTAGGAGAGAGATTGGGGAGTCTCTCATGGATAAACCTGTAAGAAAATATATGTCCTCTATTGTTATCTAGAGCATATGTTCCCTAAATATGGATGTGTGTGCTTGCACATCCCATGCATGAACAAGATACACTAGTAATTTCATCCACTACCTCATACTAGGAAGCCAAAATAATTTCAACAATCCACATTTTTTTAGTGCCTATATGGTATCAGGATCATGAGATACATTCAAATCCTATTCTCCATGTTCTCTTTCTCTCCAGATAAAGGCCATTTTGTGCTAATAAAGACTTGAAACAACAAGAAAAGACTCATTAGGATCCATTCCATCCAAAGAAACCAAAATTTTTTGAAGGGAAACTAGAAAACACATTTTAGATTTTCTCCCAATGCACCCTTATGAATAGAGATAGTGCATCGCACCCCTCCCCTACAGTGTATTCTCACTTAGGTGCAACACACCTTTCCAACATCTAGGCCTATGTTAAAAAATCAAACAATGATGGGCTCGTCGTTCATGATGGGACTGAACCACTCCTTCACTAGTTTCATTAAATATTATCAAAGGGACTCATCCAAAGGATGAACTTACAGATAAAGCATATGTTACCCTCCATAAGTCTGTTAAAAAATAAAGAGGTACTAACCAATATGGTTTGGGAAATTGAGAAAACAAGGTACTCCATTTGTTAATGGAAGTGACTCGCTCTTGAACACGACACTCTTCCACTTAATCTCCATGGTTGTTGGGTTGGAAAATATGCTTGTCTTTTTGTTTATCATACCTTTTCAAAGCCTCAATTTTTTGGTTTTGGGTGAATCTTGCCAACTCCACTGAGTGTAACTTTTGTTCTAAAGAGAAGTCATATAGTTAATATTTGCTCCAATAATATTAAGCCCTAATTCCATGATTGCCTTTCCTTGTCTAGTCTCATATCAACATAATTTTGATCATTATGTCTCAAATCCTCATACTCGTTTCGTGTCATTAATGGGAGACAAATAAAGGCCCTCCTGAGATGAGTTGCTCCCCGTAGAAATTAACTCACTATCCAAGAAGTTTACTTAGAAGAACTTGTTGGTTCCTTGGGGCTTGTAAACATCAATGAAAAGTTTCCTTGCTCTCAGTGAAAGGTTGACATCATTGATCTTTTATCGAAAGATTTTGTGTGGTGTTCGACATCAGATCATTTATTTACATCATATGGATTGCACTAGAGTACCCTGAGAACTATTAACATGATAGTTGGATTCTCTCACGTAGTTTAATGGATTACATCATTGGCCAATAATTGGAAGGTGTCTACCATGCAACTCCATCTCATTTATTCACATTGTTAGGCTCATACATTGGTTAGTCATATGAACAAGATAAAAGAACTCAGATTTAGTTTTATCCATTCAGGCTGCGATTTCAGGAGTAATACAAGATCACAATGTACGATGGATATGATCGTATAGATAGTCATCAAGTCATGGGTCCACCATTATTTATCTGTGGGTGTTTATTCTACATGGAATTTTAGCTTATGCGCTAGTATGGGTATGATTCCCTCAGCGAAGATGTCATGATATAAATGTATTGTAATAGATGATGATCTCGCATGTGGTTCTTCATACCAACTTGTCACAAGGTAAAGCACTTAAGTCATCAACTATCATTTTTTACTTTAAACCTTAGGGGGCAATTTTTCATATGCCATTTTTGTACATCTGGTCAATAGGATTTCAAACAGGTTGATTCACATCCTTTGAACATTTTTTCATCCTCCCTAAACAATGCCCTAAGCATGACTCTTCGCAATCCCTCAGTTTATCGCTAGAAGTGCCTTGTTTTAGTTATTTTAAGGGCCAAAACACCCTGACCCCTCATTGGGTAGAATTGACTAATAAGGTTCCCTATTATGCACCTACGATGATCACCAACAGGTTGCTCAATGTTGCAGGTGGGCTAATTCTAGAAATTTGAGAAAAAAAAAATTCCTGAAGCTTTCTCTTCCATAACCTTCTAGGATATGTTGTAACTATTTACCTCGGATAAAAGTCTCGAATCATATCATATTATACCTTAGATTTTTCATCCCTTATCCCTTGAGTTCATCCTCCCATCAAGAGCGGATCTCAAGGCCATGTTGGTGAAAGGATAAGAATTCATGAACTTCGTCCTTCACCTATATATTTATTGCCATCAATAGGAAAAGGGTTGGATTTTGGAGGGTGATTCTACCATTATGCTCCTAATGTGAGAGATATGCATTGATGCATTAGGGTTATTAGAGGTGCACTTTGTGACAAGGAAAGGACAAGTAAACTTGGAGGAGCTCTTCTAAAATATCAACACCTATTTTTAGTTGTGACTCACTCCATTTCTATTAATGCAAAGATTTTTTTTTTCCCTATACAGGATGTTATGGTTTGATATATTTCAATACCAAGTTGATCTATTGAATAAAGTGATTATATAATGCTGCATAGATTCCATAGATCACTAACATGTGTTTTCTGACAATGAAGGTTCTAATTATAGCGGTTGGAGCTACGATTGGGACATACAAACCAAGGAAGTAGTGAAGAATACGACAAATTCTAGGTACACTTCATCTCATTATTTATTTACTTTAAGGAAAACATTAGTTCCTTTTTCTTTCTATTGTTATAGGTCAGTCCACTAGGCCTAGGGAAGACACTTCTTTCTGTAGGCATAGATTCCCTATAGCAAGATGTCCCATCATCTCTTTCGATGAAAAGTCTATAGCTTTAAGCATGACCAACATTGAGTACGATGTTGTTGGCATGGCTAGTTGTGAGGTAGATCCAATAAGCTCTTTGGAGAGTTGTGTGAGTAGGTTTTGGATATGGTAGGGATGGATTATGATAATATTGAGTGGGATATGATTGGAAGAGAAATACACTTATAGTTGGGTCTAAGATATCTTCATATATTGATAAGTCTTGTCGTATGAGACAAGCTTAGACTTGTGGTTTCCACCTCCATGAGAGGGAGGATGAATCAAATATCCTTTTTTTGTGATATATATTTTTTGATATAATATTTGATTTGATGTATTCAATGAACAAGATATTGTTGTTATTGTGACATGGTGGTTAAGAAGGTACTAGATATGATCACAATGATATGTTTTTGATCTCCAAAGAATAGGACTAATCTAGAACAATGAGCCATATGTTTGCCCCTAAATGAGCTCTCGGGGTGACGAATTAAGATGGAGGGCTCCTGGGGTTGAGACATCTCTAGAAAATAGGGGCATAGATGTTGTTCACCTATTTTTTATGCATATAGTGTGGATGATCCTTTTCGATTATGATAATTTGGGTATCTCCCCCTATCTTGGTCTATGCAGACTATACCAAAGTTGACATCATACCCATAAGTTGGGCTTGCTAGGAATATCGGTCCATGTCTAGACAATGGGTTGAGAGAGCACTTGGAGGTGTACAAACCAAGCTAATTATGATGCAAGTGTTCTACCACATGAATTTTGAAAGTCATTGTTGGGAATGTCAACGAGCAATATGATGGTTGTGATCCTTACATCATATAGAAAGTGTTCGGCACAACCCAACTTGGCCTATGTTTTGATGAAAAATCTACATTTTGAGGAGTAGATTGCATAGTAGAGATGGGGCTGAGCACAAAGTGGGTCATGTAGTGGAGCAGTGGAGCACTAAAAGAACTACGTGGTAGATATACCACATGGTATATGGACCTAGGAGTGGGTTGAAAACCCTTCCCATTTTGTAAAAGCATAATATATTATTAAAGTTGAATGGTTTTGAACCATATTCCATTGTATTTTGGAAACCATGGTATTGGATCCATGGCAATATAGTGATGTAATTCCTCGATGTAATAGTATAAATAGGGATGAATAATAAATAAGGAAGGCATCACGTCTTATGATGGGAATCATGTATTAAATGATTGAATCTTTGTGAATTGGGTTTGTGGTGAAGGAAAGGCTTTGCAGTTGAATGCGCAAAGGCCTAGGTCTATAAATGAGTGAATAGATGACCTGTAGCTGAGTGCATAGGTCAAGAACTATTTGTTGTACAAATTCTATATTATAAGAAACAATTCTTATGGATGTAGTCCTACACTAGGATGAAACACAATAAAATTTGTGTCTTCATGTGTTTATTTTCTTATTATCTACACTTTATTTCAGTATTGTAATTTTTATGGATGTCTAAGTGATGAATGTAATTATGTGAAGTAATATATAAGTGAGAAGTAGTTTATGAATGCAAGGTAGCCTAATATAGCATAACAGTTTATTGAAGTGCATGTATTTACGACATAGTACAATTTATGGGTGAATGTATGTGATAAAGTAATGCCTAGTAGTTAAATTTATATTAAGTATCAGATTACACTTAAACACCACATCAACACATCCTTCAAGGCTATAAAAACCTGGTTTTGTATCCTCCCATAATCACTTCGGGTGAGACTACAATATACTTGGAGGTTGATGCCGAAAGGGCCATTGGTTGAGGGATTTGTTGGTGTGCATTAAACTCCAAACCTCGATCAGCCCAAACGAATCCAACAAAATGTTTTTATATCAAGAAAAAGATATATTTTAGGGATATGTTCATGTGGCATCCGTCAAAGAAAGAAATTCAAGATTGGGTAGATGAGAAGGAATGAGAATTCACATAAAAAGGGAATAGAAACCCTTGTCTGAAGTATACGAAGTGATTGGAAAAATATATTTACACATATCAATATGAAATTTTCTTCATCTAATTTGGAAATGAACTACATGAGTGGATATAAAGGTTGACTTAAAGAAATGAGGAGAACCTATGACAGGGAATCCTAAACCGATACAATGCCTCAAGAACACTGAAAAATAGGATTTCAAGGGTTGTTTAATTATCGATTAATACATTCTTGGAGAATTCATTACAAAGTTCATAGTAGACCAGAATGTATCATACAACAAAGTAGAGTGATGATTCTTCAAAGGACCGTGAGGTAAGTATTTGAGATATTTCAAACTTTGGATTAAAATGCGTCTGTGTGAAAAAAGTGTTTTACGAATGTAGTCAGATTAGTGGTATACTTATGTTTGGGACAAGATTTGGAGAAGAGAATGAAACAACGTGAAGTGGGAAAAGATATCAAGTAGACACTAGGAATACATCTCGAGGCCAAAATTTGGAAAAGCTTCATAGAAGATGAATATAACCCTCTTTTGAGTGAAGTTGAAATTGAAGAAAACCTTCCTGAAATACCTGAAGTAATTCTGCAATATTCACCTTTCCAACCTCAGAGTACGTCCAAGCCAGAATTTAGTAGGAACCAGGGTATTTCTCCCCCTCCCTCTCTCGCTTTTACCCACCCAACCCCATCCCCTCTCAAATCCCACTTCCCACCTTTCCCAAAGAAGAAACATCGCTAATGATATCAAGTTGCATGCTTTCAAGGGAACTGGATGAAAGGAAGCAAAGAAGTTCTAGATTTTGTGCGAAGGAGTATGGATAGAAAAATAGGTCAATTATGAAAATGTAAATAAATCATATTTAGCTATGAAATTTATAGATCGAGCATTGACATGGTACATGAAGTATTCAAGTAATCAGATCCGGTCATTTGCAGATATGAAAGCAGTGCTGGAAAAAGAATTCAAGAAGTCAAAGTGAGGATCACAGTTCATTACAGAGTTAAAAGAAATCAAACAAAATTCTACTGAGTCTATATGGGAATTTTACTAGAGGTTTAAATTATTATTAAACTAGGTGAGCTTCGACATAGCCTGCAACCGCATAAAGAATGGTTCATAGCTACGCCACTGCCACATATAAAGTTTCCTTTAACACAATAGAAGATACAGACTCAATCCAAAGCTTTGGAGTTACAAATGAAACTAGAATCCTCCCTATAGAAGACATCAATGCATGAATGAAGAAGATTCAAAGTCAACTAGTAAATTTGACTCTCAAATTACAAGATATGAAGAAAATAAAGGAGGTTAGAGAAGAGGTGTGGTGCACAAAGTGTAAGTCAAAAGGTCAGTCTAAATAACAATTCCCTATTTTCAGAAATTATATGGCCACTGGATCACCAATTCCTTTGAATGTCAGATGTAGCCTATGCTATGAAATATGTAAAGCTAGAGGTGAACATTGATCTAAAGATTTTTTTTTGCTGCAAAAATATGGATAGACCCCAAAGAAATTATTCTTCAAATCTTGTAGATCAGTAAGACATGATGAAAATAACTATCGAAATTATGAGTCGATTATGGAACATAGTGTTGATTGTTATAGAATCCAAGCTTAAGAGCATACACATGAGAACGATGGACATCGCGGTGGTTGTGGTGCATACCAAGGAAGAGGTCGAGGCGATGGAGTTGGTAGAGGACATGGATAGATTATTTGTTATAACTATGGCCAAGTATGAAATTTTGCAAGAGATTTTTAGAATCCCACCACAACATGTAAGTACCACAAATATTTTTTTCATATTATTGAAGAGTGTCATGTTCTTATAGAAAAGATACAAGAGAAAAGTAACCAACAACCCACATAGAACCTGAAAACGATGACTATAGAGTTGAGGTCTAATGAATCTTGCATCAATATTGTAACAAGGAGTGGAGTTAAGACTGGAGATGACAAAGCAGATGGGAGAAAGGAAGTTGAAGCTATGTGGATAAGAAAGTTTGTGGATAAAGTCTTGCCTTCAATGTTCTAAAAGAAAAATAATTATTTATGGAAGCAAGTGGAAGATTATCGATGTTGGGGCTTTGACTTATAGTGCGTAGCCAAAACAAATGCATAATAATAACCATGACATAATATCAGTTGTGACACAAGATGTCGATCTAGGTATTTTGAAATCTTTCCTACAAACTGTATAAAGTTGTTAGGAAACCATAAAGATGTAGAAGGATTGCAGGAGTTGATAGATTCATGTGATTCTAAAGAAGTACCATGAAGCGACATGCATGTAGTGAAAAATTTACATTGATATAAGAGAAGGAATGGAAAAGAAATGAGGCTTAGTGGACAAATTGGAGAATATGACATGTATCTGGTTATTCTAGATTTAGGATCTAATGCCAATGTTTAATGAAGTATACTTGGGAATCAATGGGTAAGACGAAATTATAGTCAGCACCAATTCAGCTGAGAATGACTAACCATAAGAAAATACTCCCTATGGGAAAGTTACCTAGTGTTACAGTAGATATTGAAGGAGTACACACTATTGTAGATTTTGAAGTTATAGACATTGTGGATGACAAAAGTGCCTATGCAACATTTCTTGGACTAGATTGGGTATTTGATAATATGGCTATAATTGACTCAACGAAGAGACGTGTTTGAAATAGACAACATGAGAGTGATTGCTTCATTAGACCCATCAGAAGGGGTGTGATATAAAAAGCCTATCAGAGATGAGTATTGCACAATAGATATAGAAAACATTTATCAGATAATAGCTAAATAAGAAGAATGGATCAACCCCGCCATAGATGGAAAATTATGTTGGGAGAATGATAGTTCCTATACTTCAGATTCAGAAGAAGAATTGGAAAATTGGAAGAATAGGCTAAACAAATTGTCTACAAAGAGATGTGCAAGGATCACTAAATCATTTTGCTGTATAAATTTTGAGGTATGTAAATTCCCAAGGTACTATGATATTTTAGGTAATGTAAGAACTTTTCTTGATGATTATGAAAGATAAATTCTAGAAGAACAAAGGTTGTTAGTTTTGGATGTAGCCCTAAGATCTACGCCTGCTAGATGGTGGAGTGCGCATAAAAGAAATATAGGAGATTAACAATAGTGTCAAAGATTAATGTGGAGTGGGTTTGGGTCAATAGATACATAAATAGAGTAGAAATATGATGGTAAAAATTACCCGACAAAGCATATTCAACGATGCACTATAGTATGCTAAGAAGTTCCAAGACAAGAATGGGTACATGGGTTTATCCACACACTAGAAACAATTCCTATGAACTGGTATCTAGAAACATAAACATGCCATGATACTATAAATTAGGAAAATTTGGTCAAAGGATTTATGTTAAAATTTAGTTTTGAATATGATTTCCCATGCATAGATTTGGCTCTTTAGATGGTTAGAGAAAAAATATTTGGGAATGTGACTTCACTAACAGGGTAGCAACAAGATTGGAGTGTGAAACTAGAACATGCACTAGAATGCTATAATATTATTGCAGAAGAATATGAGGATCTTCACAACATTGACATAGAAGAATCGAAGGGACAACGTGAAGTTGCCCGACCTCATCCAGAAAGACCAGATCTAGCCAAACTAGTAAAAACTAAAAAATTAAATATAGGATCAGAAGAAGACCCAAAGTTTTCTACAATCAAATACTATTACGACGAACATACAGTTAGTAAAGTTACAGAACTGTTACATGAATACCAGGAGCTATTCCCTATAAAAGTTTAAGAAATGAAGGGCATATTAGGGGATCTAGGAGTCATGACGATACCCCTTTAACTTGATGTGAAGTCTCTCAAGAAAATGCCCTACAAACTCAATCCAAAATTTAAATAAAAAGGTTAAAGAAGAGTTAGATAAAATGATAACAGCAGGGATCATTGAAACTGTGGAGGAGTTAGAGTGGATAAGTCCTATGCTGGTCCAAGAAAATAATAGTAAGGGAAAAATTAGGATTTTTGTGGATCTAAGGAAATTAAATGATGCATGTATGCATGATCCCTTCACCACACCCTCTATAGATAAGGTGTTGGATAATGTAGGAGGATCAGATGCCTACTCATTCACAGATGGATTTTCTCGCCATCATCAAACTAGAATTGCACTAGAGAATAGGCAAAAGACCACATTTGCAATAGATTGGAGCTAATATCAGTATACAATGGTTCCTTTTGGGTTGAATAACACCCCTAATATATTTTCAATAATTGTGGTCACATAACGCAAAGAATACATACATAAATTCCTATAGGTATACTTCGATGATTGGTCAGTCTTTGGACTATTGAAAAAGAACGTAACAAGCTTAAGGCTTATGTTGGACACATGTAGGCAATACTAGATTTAATTAAACTTAAAGAAATGTTTATTTTGTGTGCCTTTTGGAATACGGATGGGACATGTCTGGAAAGAGGGTTTGATGGTAGATCTCATGAAGATAGTTTTCATTGTAAACATAGGAAACACTAGATATTACAGAAAATTCATTAAGGGGTATGCACAGATAACTGCATTAATGGAGAAGCTATTGAAGAAAGATGTGACTTTTCAATGGAATGAGGAATTTCAAAAGAGGCTTGACATACTAAAGGAAAAGATGGTAATTGTGCATATATTAGTTTTTCTAGATTGGAATAAGGAGTTTCATGTTCATGTAGATGCACCTTGGATAACTTTGGGAATCGTATTGGCACAACCTAGTGAAGGAGAAATAGGTTACCCTATAGCCTTTGCAAGAAGGAAATTGTCTAAAGAAGAGAAGCACTGTACTACCATAGAAAATGAATATTTATGTATGGTAATTGCATTGCAAGAATTCAGACAATATTTGCTCGGATCACATTTTAAGATGTTCGTAGATCATTCTACATTAAAATGTTTGGTGAATAAGCCTATCCTAGGAGGGAAAATTTGTAGATGGCTATTTCTATTCCAAGAGTACAATTTTGAAGTTGTTGTTAAACCAGGAAGATTGAATGTTGGGCTTGATCATCTATCAAGGTTGGAAATAGGGGAAGAACCAACAAACATTGAATATAGTGTTCCCGATGCACATCTATTTTCAATCAGGGTTGCAGATGATGACTTCAAAGACATTATTCACTTCTTGACTGGAAGAATGGTCCCTATAGAATACACTACGCAACAAAAGAAAGAGTTTGTTGTAAAGAAGCTGAGTTTTCATTGATAGCGGTACATTTGTATAAGATGGGACTAGACGAAAGAATATGCAGGTATGTCCCTGCACATGAAAGACAAACTATTTTGGAAGAATCTCATGGAGGTGTAGCTGGTGGGAATTATGAAGGGAAGGCTACTACGTAGAAGGTCTTAAGAGAAGGATTATGGTGGCCCACTGTACATAAGGATGCAAACAAATATTTCTAGGTATGTGAAGTATGTGAGAGAAATGGAAAGCCATCAAGAAGGGATGAAATGACATTATTACCATAAGTGAAAATTCAAGCCTTTGATAAATGGTTTATTTATTTTGTTGGACCTATCAACCCACCTGGGAAGAAGACTGGTGCAATGTGTATAATCACTGCGGTTAACTATTTCACAAGGTGCACCAAAGCACAACTAGTGAAGGATTGCTGCGCAAAAATTGTCGAGAAGTTAATTTTTAAGTATATTCTATCCAAATTTGGGTGTCCAAAGGTCTTGATGAGTGATCAAGGATCACATTTCCTCAATAAAACCATTGAGGTGTTAACTAAATAATTCCACGTGTATCGTCAAAAGAGCACTCCATATCACCCTTATGCAAATGGCATAGTCGAAGCCTTTAACAAAATCTTGGAAAATACATTCACTAAAGTATGAAATGTGAACAAAGGTGATTGGGATCTGAGAATTCTAGTGGTGTTATGGGCTTATAGAACCACATGCAAGAATCTAATATGCCATAAATCTTTTAGGTTGGTTTATGGGAAATAAATTGTAATGCCCATGGAGTATATTGTGTTGAGCCTAAGGATTGCAGTGTTTACAAACATGGCCGACTATGACATAATGGAAGAAGGAATGGAAAAGTGGTTGGCAGTAGAAGAAGATAGATTTATAGAAGGATTTCACTAGAAGGTGCAGAAAGTAAGATAAAAACCTTTCCATGACCATCATATCAAGAAAAAGATGTTCCAAGAAGGAAATCTTGTCCTTCTATATGACAATAATTTTGTGAAGCTCCCAGGAAAGTTTAGCATGCATTAGTTGCGCCCCTATGCCATCAAGAATATTACAAATGGAGGCATAGTTTAGTTGGTTAATTTGACTGGAGAATTGATACTAGGGAAGGTGAATGGCAACAAGTTCAAATTGTATAGGGATAACCCTACCATGATAGCTTCACACTAAAAGGAAAGGAGCAAAGTGTTAGTTCCACCTGGAGTTGAAAGTAGGCACTGGACTATAACTACACTATAGAGAGAGAGAGCTTCAACCTAGAAATTACTTTTCTATAGTCAGGAACATGTTGAAGTCCATAGGAATCTGTGACATAAGCAACATAAAATAGAGGTGCACTACAATAAGAAACGTGTCGAAGTTTGCCAAAAAATTAGAGATATGACTGTTAAAAGTTGAAGACATGCATAATGTCAGATTTAAGATGATAGGTTGACATAATTCAAGGCTAAACATTCATTTAATGATGAAATTTGAAAAAAATCGGGACAAAATCAAATCTAATGATAAGGTTCGAAGGTCAGAATTGTTGTAAATGCTGAGTCCCGCTTAGATTAAGAGCATTACTGAATCAAAATCTTGATTGATTAATAGTGTGAAGAGGTTGTAGAAGACTTCACTTTGTATGTCGTTGGAGTGATCTTGGCAGGAAATTGTGCAAAAATTTCACAAGAAAGGACTATCAGGAGTCATGGAATCCAATGATATCTTCCCACAAGTAGCTAAAAATCCTATAGTAGCATCACCCAACATTCCAATTGAAACACCTATGGTAGCAACACCATCATGGAGAAAATCACTAAGGAAGAAGCCAATGAAGGAGGAAAGAACAAAGAAAAAACCAGGACAAGAAGCCTGCAAAACCTATCAAACCCCAAAATCAATTGGAATAGGTTGATTTTGAAGAAGAAGTTGAGGAAGTACAGGCGAAGGTGGGTGGCACAGCGTTAATCTCACTACTGCCCTGATACATCTCAAAAGGAAGCCAAGTACCAAACCTGAAAAGAATTCCAAGGATGTGAAGTATTGGACCTTTACACCGCTATTGCCAGAGGACGTGCTATTTTTAGGAGAAACCTTAGGAAAGATCTAACATCTAAAATTTATAGACTATGAATTATATGATCGAAATAAGTACTTTGAGTTCACCAAAAATCGGTAATTGAAGCAAGTTCACTACCTAGATAATGGAGTGAATATATTGGAGCCACAATAGTGGGAAAATTGGTTGGCACAGTCAGCACTACTCAACATGTTGAATGTGTTGCACTTTGATAGAAGTTCAAAAAACACAACATGTGTATAGAAATTGTTGGTTTTAGTACATGGCAGACACTTGTGGATGGGGAATAATATCCCCATAGACCAAATGTTGATCTTGAGGATTAGAAGGCTACCTTACCAAGGGTGGAACATTGAAAAGGAATTCATGGGAAAGGACCAGGACAATGATTTGGCAGAAAACATTAAAATTAAGTATGGCATGATAAATGGAAAACAAGGCTACAACATAATTTCAATCGGAGTCTAAGAAATTTGCTTCACCACAAATATTTTGGTGAAAAAAATAATGAGGAAGTGTTGCAACAACAAAGTACTTGCATCAAGGGTTTCATTAACAGTGCAGTGCACAAACGAAGTGTAGTACAACTGGGTTGCATACTTATGCAACGAATTCTTGGATGACTACTAGGAGGTCTAGGGGAAAGGTACATCTTTTCACTATGCTTGGCTAATTTTAATCATTGTTATGTTAACATGGAAGGAGATGGAAGATACACAGTTTCCCGCAGTACCTCCAGATATGTGTGAAGCCGCGAGGTATGCTTCGCTGTGGCATACGAGTCAACCATCATGAGCCCAGAAGAATATGGTATTTTTAATATTATATCATATGGCTTTTTATATGTTGGTAAACCAACATCTGCTCCTCTCATTGAGTTTCCACAAACAATACAATCCTTTGGCATGGTTTAAGGTGGAATTTGATAAGTTATATATACAATCATGCATAGAACAAAATAAAAAATGGCATGCATTGCCATATATGGTCACAAAGGATGATTTGGTTGAAGCATTATAGATATGGCTAGTAGAGTGGATGACATCGTTGGAGGACACAAGAGACATTGCCACAGAAGAAGAGGAACTAGACCCTTTGTAACATGGTAAAGCCAGTGAGAAAGACAAAGGACATGTATTATTAGAAGAGGAACATGAAGAAGAACATCATGAAGAAAAAAATCACAAAGAATAACAACATGATGAGGAATATCATGAGGAGAAGCCTCGTGATGGTGAGGATACAACAATGGAAGCAGAAAAGTTAGAAACAAAGAAAATTGCCACACATAAAAGAAAAATGGAAGGCGAAGTCACCATTAAGAGCAAAAACGAAGAACAAGGAAGATAATACTAAGCACACAACACCACTGGTCCTTACTATTGGGGACCTAAATGAGATTAGTGAGAAAGTGTAGAATGTCATAGTGCAGTCATGGAGAAAAATAGAGGATTGTTGCAGTGAAATCCTCATGGGCGTTGAGTAGAGCATAATAGAGCTAAAGTTGATGACACAAGTATCTAGCTAGCCAATGCAGCTAACACAAGGACTCCAACTAGAAAGGCTGATCAAAACAATATTTGGGATAGGAATAATGTAGACACTGGCCAAAGCTTTGCACTTTGACTCCATCAAGGTGAAGGAGCACACAAGGAATTAGAATCATGTCAACATGAATATGGCCACTCTACCCATTTAGGTGTTACAAAAGTTACACCTAGGAATTTTTAATGGGTTAAAGGAGCACGACCAGTGAACCTCAAGGTTGAATATGCAAATATAATGAAAGAGAGATGCACTAAAGAAACAACTCAACCAAGAATTCAAGGAAAAAGAGTAGGCATGGCTACACCAAAAGAAATTGAAATAAGTGGTCAAAGCCACTTGCAAAGAAGTTCCATACATTAATGTCCATGAGGAGGAATCTACAGAAGACAATGATGCAAAGATCAACCTAGTTGTTATGACATACAAGTACATAATTTCCGAGGTGAAATTCAAATATGAGATACAAATTAGTGAGCTGCAAATGAAGTTGCAGCCATCCATGCCACGTGAAGCAAGAACTCAGAGGGAGGATGACATGCAACTTGTTATGGTTAGTATCTCCACAACATTGGCAGATTATAGAAAAATCCTAGACAATATTTTGAAAATTTGGACTTCACGACAGGAAAGTCCAAATGTTCAGAAACTATAGGAGGAAGCACAGAAGAAACAAAATCAACTAGACAATAGTCAGGCAACTATGAAGACATTTCCTATATCGTAGAAGCTCACAAAGATTAATGATTCAAAGGTGTTGTAGAAGAGGATTGAAGAGCTAATGGGGGAAGAGTAGACATTGATATAAAGGACTTAGCCTTGGTAGGATGAGGCCCTTCAGCTCTCACAGACACTGGATGAGAAGCTTCAGGAGTTTCGACAGAAGGAGGCAACATTGATGCATAAGGTTGCAGAACATGTAATTGAAAAAGTGTTGGAGGAGGAACACAATGAAGATAAATAGATGAAAGAAGTGCTTTATTAGTTCAACGAGGCCTATAATAATATTGCATAAAATATTAGAGGCAAAATAGCTATGTGACTTGGGACAAGTCACATGTGAGTGTTGGGGGCCTATTAGGCTCAACCCAACTTGGCCTAAGTTTTGATGAAGACTCCACATTTGGGGAGCAGAGTGCACAACAAAGATGCAACAAAGCATAAAGTGGATCATGTAGTGGAGAAAAGGAGTGCCACAAGAACTACACAGTAGATATACCACAAAGTATATGGACCTAGGAGTGGGTAAAAAATCCCTCCCTTTTTTATAAATGGTAATATATTGTTAAAGTTGAATGGTTTTGGACCATAGTCCCTTGTATTTTGGAAAACATGGTATTGGGTCCTTGGTAATATTACGATGTAATCCCTCATTGTAATAGTATAAATAGGGATGAATAATAAGGAAGGAAGGCATCAAGTCTTATGATGGAAATAGTGTATTGAATGATTGAATCTTTGTGAATTTGGTTTGTGGTGAAAGAAAAGCTCTGAAGCTTAGTGCGCATAGGCCTAGGTCTGCCAATGAGTGCACACGCGAATTGAAATTACGTGTGCAGGTTAAGAATTGTTTTTTGTACAAATTTTATATTATAAGCCATAGTTCTTGTGGACGTAGTCACACACTGTGATGAACCATGGTAAAATATCTGTCTTCATGTGTTTATTTTCTTAGTATATGCACTTTATTTCAGTACTGTAATGTTTATGGATGTCTAAGTGATGAATGTAATTTTGCGAAGTAATATATAAGTGGGAAGTAGTATATGAATGCAAAGGTACCATGTTAGAGCATAAAATATTATTGAAGTGCATGTATTTACAACAATACAATTGATGGGTGAATGTATCTAATAAAGTAATGCACAATGGGATAATGTATATTAAGTATCTTAAAACACATAAACACCACATCGAGATATCCTTCAAGGCTGTAGAAACCTAGTTCTGCATCCTCCCATAATCATTTCGGGTGATACCATGATCTAGTTGCAGGTCACTTCTGAAAGGGCTAGTGGTTGACGGTTTTGTTGGTGTGAAGTAAACTTCAAACTTGCATCATCCCAAACTAAGCCAATAGAAACTGGTATCTTCTCCTTTGATTTTGTCATGCAATGGTTGTGATCCTTTCTTGGTAAGTGGTATCTCACATATTGCTTGACATGGGGGGGGAGTGTCTTGTAAGACTTTCCTCATTGTCATTTCAGGTTGAGAGTAATCTCCCCGATGTGGTTTAAGGTTGAGAATTTGTCCTTGACGTTAATTTGTCTGATTTTTCCTAGGTGGTAGCATTGGGATACCTTCTAGAAAAGATTTCAAATTGAGATGTGCTCCCAGATGTAATTTTAGGTTGAGATGTCCTCCCTCATATTGTTTTAGATTGATATTTTCTCTCTAATGTGATAGACGTTGGTATCTTAGGCTCCCCTCAAGTGTAAAATTCTTCTTATTTTAAATTTGATAATGGTTAGCATATGAGCAGAGACAATCAACTGATAAGAAAGAACAAGTAGAGATAAGGAGTGATGAAATTTTATAACGAGATAATTGAGATTTGATATGATTTGATGACATAATAATTGCGATAATTACATGACATAGTTGGAATTTCTCTCTAGGTAAGAGGGAGTATTAATTTGGTAGCCCGATGACAAATTCCAACCATGCAACAATGTTCCTCATTTCAAGAGCACCAATTTTCACTATGGAGGTGTTAAATTTGGACAAGGGAAAGTGTTTTTGTAAATTAAATCCCATATGTGCACATTTTATCAAGTCGACCCTAAAGAAAATTTCACAATCTTGGAATTATATAAACACAAATGACCTCAACCTTATTTGGACATCATCATGAGACATTATTTTATTCTCTTCTCTGGATTTAGCTCACACAAGTCTGAGGTAGTTTTCAGAAATTGGATTGCATAGGTCCAAAATTGTTGGGTCTAAAGCTCACACATGTGTCTAGGTATTTTGGTTTCCGATAGTAGGCATGACATATATAGTTTTTAGCTATAACTGTATGCATACAATACTATTCTTGAGGATCAAGGGTTTATCCACACGCACGACACTCTCTTCATGTGGTTCGAACCTAGGGATTGGTTTTATTAGTTATCTATGTAGAAATTCCTTGTAGATTTAAACTTATAATTGTAATTTACTAAAACGATAGACTTGAATCTACTCTACCAACTACATAAACAACCAACGATCACAAAATCATGAAGCATACAAGAGAAATAATTCAATCAACACATTACACAACAATTTCCTAGGGAAAGCCACAACTAAAATCCCCGGATATCTGTATATTGCATTTGTTAGAAAAATATTAGAAGATTAGTAACAATGCTTTGCTAAATCCTGAGCAACCTTTGCAATATCTCTACCTATCTCACTGATTCATAGAAAATATTATGCCAATACTTAACCAATTTTATGCTTGCCCAAGTCCCTATTTAATTGTGTTGTTTCCCTGAGAATTAGCCCCCTATTAATTAGGGAAATTCCTCAATCTGAATTATGCAATCCTCATACCTTTCATGTGACTGCATATACCAACTATACAATTCATATGATTGTGCAACTAATAGATGACTACCATTGAACTCAAATATCAAATGGGTAACTCTTAGATATGGCATTCATGAGTTATTTTTGAGTGAATAATCAATTAACTAGTTAAACACATGAAGCATGAGCCCATTTTCTGACCTCCTACTAGTTGCTCCATCAGTTGGAACTAGTTTAACTGACTTTAACTCAGGTAAACTGAATTAATTAATTACTACTCAAAATAAACTCAACCAGGGCTCCTATAAAGTACGAGACACTCTACTTGACTCGATTTAGACCCTCAATTCGAATTAACTAAGCCAACTACTTCAAATTAACTAAGTTAACTTGTACAAGTTGTCTTGTGCTGTGGAATTACAATTTTATTCCTAATTTAATTCAAGGACAAAATTAAATCATGATTTTCTTATTGCATTTTCAACACTCCCTCTCAACAAGAAAGGGATTATCGGATACCCCAGTCCTGCCTATACGGAACTCAAATTTTCCTCTTAACAATGTCTTAGTCAATATGTCTACATCATGTTCCTCTTTAGGAATGTATTCATGCAACATGATTCTCCACTCAGTTAAACTGAATTAATTAATTACAACTCAAAATAAACTCAACCAGGGCTCCTATAAAGTAGGAGACACTCTACATGACTCAATTTAGACCCTCAACTAGAATTAACTAAGCCAACTAATTCAAATTAACTAAGTTAACTTATACAAGTTGTCTTTTCGATGTGGAATTACAATTTTATTCCTAATTTAATTCAAGGACACAATTACATCATGATTTTCTTGTCACATTTTCAAAACTCCCTCTCAACAAGAAAGGGATTATCGGATACCCCAATCCTGCCTATATGGAACTCAAATTTTCCTCTTAAAAATGTCTACATCATGTTCCGCTGTAGGAATGTATTCATGCAACATTATTCTCCTCTGCACGTAATCTTGTAGATGGTGATATTGGATGCCGATATACTTGGATAGATCATGAAAAAATGGATTCTCAAAGAGTTTGATACAACTTTGATTCTCACATTAAATCACTGTAGGACCGATATGCTAGCCAAATAACCCAACAAGGATATTACTCATCCAAATAGCCCCACAAGTTACTCGACTAGAAACCATTTCCTCTCCTTCTGTCAAACTGAGGACAACTAGTCTATGATTCCTGTTGTACCAAGAAATTATTATTTCCCCACCCAATATTGAAGACTCACATTGATGTGCTCTTCCTATTTGATTGACTCCCTACCCAATATTCATATGTGAAGCCTTGAAGCTTCAATCCCTCTATCCATATGTACAAAAGAACCAACTAAGTTCTGCCTTTGAGGTATCTCAATAGATGTTTAGCTACCATCTAATAGAGTTTGGTTGGATTAACTATTTCTTGACTAAGTTGGTTAACTGCAAACCATATATCTATTCATGTGTTCCCCAAATACATAAGTGAACTCATAAGCTTCCTATAAATAGTAGCCTCCACTGCTTCACCTAAGGTGGCATCTTCCTTCCTCCAATTTCCTACTACAAGAGTCTTTTTGGGTTTGTTTCTCTCCATGTGGAAATTACTCAGTATCTCGTTGGCATACTTTCCTTCATAGATGAATAGTTCCTCATCTCCTTTCCATACTTCCATACTAAGGAAATAATGCATGCACCCTAGGTCCTTCATGTCGAATTATTTTACAAGATCCTCTTCGCAATATTTAACCAGCTTCTCATCACCAGTTAGAATTAAATCATTGACATATAATAATATAATCAATAATTTACCTTCAAACAAAATATGGTAAAGGTTTTCATCTTCTTCACTTTTGGTGAAGCTCAACCTAGTGTTGGCTTGTTGGGGCTTGACCCAGGTTCAGAGGTGATTTAGCCAAACAAATCCCGGTACTACTGACCCTTTTGGAAACATTCCGTAGAGTGCGGATTGAGGTCTCACCCAAAGTAGTATGGGAGGGTGTTAGAACTAGGTTTTTGCACCCTAGAGATGTCCGATGAGTTCAAGTGGTCCACGATTAGACCCTGAGTGCATGTCACTATGTGCACTTTCCCATACCTCGTAGCCTGAGATGCTACCTTTGCACATCCCTACTCGAGGGCCGAATACTGCTATTACCCCTGTCCTTATTGATATTCCAATGCTAGTTGATTATCTTAGTCTACTTGCATGCTTTAAGTTATACTTAACAATATAAACCATTCATATAGGTGCGCGCATTAAATAAATAGTATACTTGCATTTTATATCAAACATGCAATAACCTAAGAAAAGATACACAAAATTAAGATAACACTTCTCTTTATTATTTTCTACCTCAGTTACAGACTCAACTCTGCCCTACACACACAGTTGCAGACTACTAGGCCTCTGTGCACTCAGCTGCAGAGCCTTCTCCTACCCTACGACCCAAGACACCCTTAGATTCTTGCTCTTCTCTTCTACTTCACTCTTACTCCTTCCTTGGTTATGTTTTACACTTAGAGCCTCATTGTATTTATAAAATACCATGTTCCGCAGACCATGGGTAGGCCGACATTACATTACAAAACTAGGTCGGACAACCCTGTGACTCTATCATCCATTTTGCGATCTGCACCCACAATTTTTGGAGTCTTTACAACAATATCAGGTCAATACTTGGGCTTTGAGCCCCAAAACATGAATTGGGGGGATTCCATGCCCAAAAATCCCCCAACACAAACATCGTGACTCTCCCTCAAGTCACTCAGTAAGCACAGTGATCTTGGCATGAAGTCCCTCCAACTATTCTCAAAGTATGCTGAGGTCCACAACGCACTGAGCTGCTACTTACTGGATCTGTTGTATCCACTGTTTCGAGACCTCTATGTTTGAACTGATTTCATACATCTATACCAGTATCTGTTGCATATGTTTATAGTCCCACGCTTTTGTCCAACTCCTTGGAGCATGAAGACTGTGCTTCTATTGGCTAGTCAGATAGTCGGCCCACCCATGTAGGGCTTCAAGTGGCTGCCATTCACTTTGCTTGGGAAGTGTTCTCAATTTAGTTTGATTAGATGGATTGCACCTCCATCTGTGACCTCCTTAACCACGTATGGTCCCAGCCAATTCATTCTGAACTTTCCCAGGATTTTTTCAAACTTACCGTCATACAACAGCAATAAATCATTTACCTTGAAGGTGCGTAAATTAATATGGCAGTCCTGCCAAGCCTTTTCACACTACTTTTGTACCTACGGATGAAAACCATGCAAGAACCATTCCTCCTCAAGTTCTTCCAATTGCGCGAGCCTTTCCTCCAGAGCTTCACGGTCCATCATCCCTACGAGCGGTACTATGCGAAGACTAGGTTTGATACATTCCATCGGTATGACAGCTTCCATGCCATAAACTAACCAGAAAGGTGTTTGTCCTATTAGTTTCTTGCATGTTGTCCTGTAAGCCCATAGCACTGCAGGTATACATAGGTTCCAATCACTTCCCTACACGTTGCACACTTTGGTTAGTGTATTCTCCCATATTTTGTTGAATTATTCTACTATCCCATTGGCTTCTGGGTGACACGGTGTACTTTTTTGATGATATACCTGGAAATATTCTGTGAGTGTGTTGATAATTTTGTTCAAGAAATGTGTGCCATGATCACTCATTAAGATTTTCCGACAGCCAAATTGAGTAAACACGTTTTCAAACAAAAACTTTGCAGCCGTAGCGGCTATGCAATTTTTGACTGGTTTCCCTTTTTCCCATCATGTCAGGTAATCCATCACAGTGATATCAGGATCTTCAATCAATGGTCCTCGAACTTTGTGACAGCCCTTAGTTTCTAGAATGTTAATTTTTCTTGGGTCCTCATCATCCTCCTCAATATTTACATTGTAACACTCCAGCACACAGCTCAGCTGGGTCGCCCATTCCAGCCTAAGCACTTCCATTAGCTCCTGGGGTATTTTGAAGATAACTTCTTTTACTGCTTGTAGCACATCATCAACAGTATCCCACCAACGATCTTCAAATGTGAAGGTTAATAGGGATCCTTTGCGCAAAATATCCCATTCACTCATGCCATGGTGGAGCTCCGTCTTAGTATACCATTTCATGGTTATGATATCCAGGGTATGACAGAATAGATGCATGCACTCAGGTTGGGGTTCTTCCCCATACACCTTGGTCCATTTCGCGAGGTGTGCACGTGGATCATCCTGTTTGTCATTCTTGTCTCTTAGCCACATTTGCGGTTTCTAAAATCATAGGTGCATCATCCTTCTACATCTCTGCCAGTCCTCAAAAATCTGTTGGTGCGTACCCCACAACCTTGCGGGTGTAGTTCAATACCCATTTTAGAGCATCAAAAAACTGTTGTTCTAGCACTTCTCTCTCAAACTTGTTCAAGAAATCATCCACTATTGTCATCCCATCATACATAGGCAGATCTCTTACCTTTGTTGTCATGCAGCGCAGTGACCTTATCATCATGTTGCAGTTGTGCGTGGTTACCTTGTGTAACTAGTTCTGCCATCGTTCTATTTCCTCATCTGAGTCTAAGGTATAGGAGATTTCATGCTCCCAAGAAATCTTTCCATCCACTATAGGATTCACCCAATCCTATTCCTGAGCAGTTATCTTTTAGATATAGTCTAGATCATCATCGCTCTCGTCATCACGCACTGGCTCTGTGTAGCGTGGTCCTTCCACAGGGTCTAAAGGTACCACTAGGCAGAGTGAATTTTTCTCAAAAATCATCTTGCACTTCTTTAGATTTATTACTCCATTCATGTCAGTTTCCCAAGAAATTCCCAGTAGCAAGGGATAGGGATTGTTGTCATCAACAATATCTATCACTTCAAAATCTACAAGCGTGCTCGCACCTTCAATATTTACCGTTATTCCCTCTAATCTTCACAATGGTAGGATCTTTTGTTGTTTCACCATTCGCAATTGAATAAGAGACCATTGTAACATGGGCCTGCCCATGCACTCCCATGTCTGCTCTGGTAGGATGTGCGCATCCGATCCTAGATCCAAAATCACTTGATCCATATCATATTCTCCAATTTATGCAATCAATCTCATCTCCCTTCATGTCTGTGTTGTGTGTTTCTTGAGCTCTTGGACTACACGCAGTTCCCTTGATCTAGCACACCTAGTGAGGAGTTCTTGTAGCCCTTTCACTTCTTTTCTATTGCGTAGCAACTTCATACATGTCTCCAGAAAGGTAGTGAGCATTGATGGATCCATCTCTGGTTCTAGTTTGTCTTTACTACCTGAAGTGGAGGACTCCATGAAGCTCTTCTTAGCTTCCATGAATGTCTCCTTCGCACGCTCCAAATCGAACTCTGGTTCCTTTGATGGAGCCTTGCAAACTAGGCACTTTCTTCAGGTTTCTTTCCCTTGTCATCTCCTATCATGATACCACTTTGGAGAATGATGTTTACATTCGGGTCCCTATCCCTCCGTAATTGTAACAAATCAGCTGTCTGTGACCCCTTCTTGGTCCCATTCTACCTCAACCTCGTCTGCACCAGTAAAATCCAATGCGCACCATCCCTACATTTTGCTCAAGGGCTCATGTTTCATTCTGAACTCTGTAGGTAGGATTCCAATCCATCATCAATTCATAACTTCTATAGGTGTGGTCATCATGGCTTATTGACCTGCAGAAATTACATAACAACTGCTGGGACATCTGTGTATACTTCTATAATAGGTGGCAGTTATCTGTAGCATGCTTCCCTCCTATCTGACAAATTGCACACCATAATGTAGGCACCGCACTCGGTCCTTCTTATGCCTCTAGTCTCAATGGCATTCGCCCTCCTCCCACCAGGTAGTTTGCCAAGACTGGACAATGGTCCTTGTCATGTCCTTGGCCTTTGCACTTTATGTAGCATACCTCCTCACGTGCTTCTGGGTGGGCTATCTTGTCTTGTTTCAAGCTATGCAACTCCAAACACAAGTTCTTCGACTGCGTGTCGATCTGTTGGACTCTGAGGTTAGGATATTGTATCGACGTCTTATGTAGTCTCATTGTGATCTTCAATGCTTTAGCTTCTGTTGTGACAACGCAGTCCTTAGATGCGACATTAAGGACTCTACAAACCATGCATGGTGCTACCCATCCATTAAGGTCATATTGGCTTCACGAATCATACCATTCAGTCTCTGATCCAGCTCCTAGGGGGTCTCAGTTGGAAGCATCACAATTTCCTTAAACTTGATAATCGACTATTTCTCTGATTTTGGCCTGCTAAATTCCTTGTTTATTGAAGCTTGGATATCCACGATTCCTACATTTGGATTGTCATTAGAATGCTTGATGTACCATGTCAATGTGCGATCTTACAAGGCACTGACCAACGTTGCTTTCTTTATGTTGTCATTTGTGACCCCTTGCGCTTCCCATACAACCTGTTAGGGCCTAAATCTACCTCAAGCTGAGAAAGGTAGGATCTAGGGTAACATCAAACCACGCTTAACCTGGTAGCTAGCCCTACCAGGTCAGGAGAGGGCTCTCTCCTTGTCAATCTCAAGAAAATATAGCGAATGAGGCTTGAGATGACTGATGTAAAGAATAATTTTAGGCTAGGTATATGCTCATAGGAGTTTGATTGAATTTTATGTTGGTTTGTTGGCTCAAATGTGAAAGGTAGATTTGGATCATGGGAGTGGACTCAGTTTTGCAGAGGTTTCTATGGAGCGAGGCAGGAAAATTCTTTAGTACTTTGAAATAAGTGAGATGGAGAGTCTTAAGATTGGTGAGGAGTTGGAGGGGACATGAAAGTCTCAGGGATTCTCTTCAAACTACTGAAAACATAGAAAACTAAACAAAACCTAGGTAGAGCACTGCACATCAATGAATTCTACCTTTATCGTTGATTCATTTAGTTAAGCTGAATAAAGAGAGACGATGGCATACATAAACACATGTAAAATTGAATTATAGAAGAAGAAATAATACCAAATAAACTTGCCACTAGAATCCCACGAAATGTTGCAAACCCTGATCTATTCCTTTTCCAAACTACAGAGATGAATGTATAATGTTGGTCAAAGCTTTCACAAAATTCCAACCTTTACAAATGATTGAAAAAGTAATAGATATAGGCAAAAAACAAATCATGCTTGGCTTTAGGGGTTGAATTCATGAGTTTAGGAGTTGTTCCAACAAGATCTAAACTAAGAACTGAAAAGTAGGCAGTGGAACAACTTGCGTCTAAAATCTAGGAAACTGATTCATTCAGTTCAAAACTACCTTTTCATGATGTATCTACCTCCATGAGTGAATTTTCAACATTTTTACATCAAATTCAATTAATTTACATCAAATTATGTCGTGAATTTCACCATGAGAGAGGAAAAAGTCAAACTGAGAAAAAACTAGGCGAAAAACAGAGTTTTTTTGGCAAAAATGACAATTTTCCATGTCGTGTGCCGCGCCACTCTCCCTGTGCATAGCGCCTTTTGCAGCTGATTTTGGAGGCCTTCCCTTGCACAAAATTTTCTCCAAGTGGTCTTGTTTGAAAGGTTTGTCAGTTTACTTTTTAGAACAGGTGGAATTTCTGAATTTAGTGTCCATTTTCCCCTTCAAAGGTGAGTTCTCCCAACACTGCTTCCTGTGTGGCCAAGAAGGGGCAGAAAGGGCATTTTTGAGGTGTTTTTGACCCTTTTGGAAACTCAAAGCTTGACAAAAATTTCTACCCATTTTTGGGCACTCATAATTTTGCATGAGGAATCCAAAAATGTGGAGTTTTCCTCCAGAGGAGGTCCCTAGCAAAAGCAAGTGCTGGGTGGCACTATGCACCAGGCAAAAAAATTTGTGTTTTGCTTCAAAAATTCAAAATTGACAAAAATTGTGCCAAATTTCTTGAAATTTGGGCTGAGTGACTTACATCAAGTACTATGTTGGGCTAAGGAAGCGTCAACCAAGATTTTGAGTATATCTTGGTCTTTCTTCCTCCTCAAAGTTTTCCTCAATTTGGCCTTCAAGGTCCTTATTCTTGCTTCGCAAATCTTGTTTCTCGCCAAATAGTGATAGGCAATGTGCCTCAACATCTTTTTCTCTTTGTTGGATTTCTCCAATAGCTTCTCCAAGTGCATGTTTACCCTTTCTAGCCAAGATTCATGATCAGCTTCAATCTCTTGCTCTAGTGGTGTCAATTTGATTTTCCTCCTCTTAGCTACATGCCAGTTTTCTCTTATGTTTTGCAGCTCCATGATTGTCTGTTGATCCTCTAGTTGCTTGTTCCTTTACTTAAGATAATTGATAATCCACTTAGCTCTTTGCAGGTTAAGAGCTAAGGCATGAATGTCAGCTTCTTGTTCCTGGATGATCTGTTTCAGTCTTGAGCTTTGGGGGCCCAAATCAGTGTCCTCATATTGAATGAGAATGAAATCTCTCTCTTGACCTTCTAAAGGCCCCTCATCATGCACTGGTTGTTTACCTTTGTCCTGTACCTGCTTTTCTATTGAATGAAATGAAACCCCTTCCACCCCAGGTGGAGATAGTACTCCTTTTGCTGCTGCAAATAGCCTCCTTGTCCCCTTTTGGTAAGTGATGAATATTGGCACACTAGTGGTTTGAGTCTCATGCACTTCTTGCTAATGTAAAGGCCCTCCTGCCTCATGACAAGTTGTTGGGGTCACTCGAGGACTTGTGAAAACCTCATGTGAAATGAAATCATCCCATGGAACATTCAACAAACTTAGCTAATGCGAAACCACAATCTTGATCAATGTAAAGTGATAAATGTTGTTGTACTCTTGATGAGGAGGTTTCCTTTTCACTAATGTGGTCATTTTCTCAATATTCTGGCACATGAAATAGGGGAGGTTCATCATCCTCACCCTAGTGAAATGCATTAATAATCTAATATGGTAGGTGTACAAGCAAGAAAATCTTCCTTCACAGCTAAAATATTTGACTATGAGCTTCATCAATGGAGCATATGTGTCCTGTAGGTAACTAAAAGGGAAAACTATATTGATCTGCTTCTGATAGTCAACTTTGATATAAGGCTCATAATGCTCTTTTTCAACCAGTTTTCTCTTGTTCCATTGCTATCCCACATTCAGAATACCTATTTCTTCAACTATAGTTTCAGGTATCAAAGTGAATCTAACACCTACCTAATTGACCTAGCCATTGTGAAAATGGAGGACAAACAATCTAGCAAGCTCATGGTGGTATTCGACTCTTTCCACCATCTCACGAAACTGATAGGAATATTGATGCTTGAAACATGCTACAACAAGAGGACAATCCAATAGCTCCGTAAGTGTAGTGGGCTCCTCCCTGATGTGTTTGCCTCCCTTGTAAGGTTTTCTAGGTGCATGAACTTCTTTAGAGGAATCACTCATTGTTTCCTCATCTCTGTCATAAGGTGAATCTATCTCTATAATTTCCATTGTTTGCTTTGAAGCGATGAGTATGAAGAGACTTCATATCAGCAATAGGTGTTTTCTATTCAATGAAAGAGATTAATGATTTGGGATAGTGAGTGAGGGATTATATGATGACTGTAGGGTTTTTGGGAGTGGTAGGGTTTTGGGAATGCAAATTAAGGTTTAGGAGTAGTGGGAATTAGGTATTAGCATTTTTAGTTTTGGGGATAAGGGGATAGATGAATGTGAATGAGAAAAGGGAGGGAAAATGAAATGAGGGAAATGTAGTGAAGGGATGTGAAAATGATGCAATGGAGCCAATAGCAACAATGACAATTTTGAAACCCTAGACAATTTTTTGAATGTGACTGTGGAGCCAAATAAGGTTTTTATTTCACCTATTGAAACACCATTAAATAGGATAAAAATCTCTTGCAAAGGCACTTTGGGATGCTTAACTTACTTGTTGAATGAAGCTTGCAAGATTTTGGAGGTTGATGAGGTCATTTGGATGAGATATGGGCTTAAACATCAGGTGCACCACGCTTCTTTGGTGTGCCACGCTTCTCTGGTGCACCATGCCCATTTAAATTTCAATGTATTTCTAAGCTTCTATGCATCGCGCCTCAACCTAGGTGCGCCACACTAGGAGCTTTGCACAGTTTTGTTGCAGTTTTTTCTTCTTTGCCTCAAAAATGCAACTTCGCCTTTGTTCTCTCACTCTTTGGCACAAATAGTGTCTTGAACATAAGAAACACTTTACATACCCTTGTACTTTAATTTTTATTTACAAAAATCCACTTTTCTAAAGTTTTCTTTTCACTTGTTCTTTAAAACTCTGTTATGGCATTTTAACTGCTTTTTCCCTTTGATGGACTGAATTCTTTGAATTTTTGACTCTTTTGCAAGAGCTGAAATGTAGGAGCTTGGCAAGGTGACTAGGGCTGCTGCTCAGACTTATTACATATAGGAGAAATGAAATTACATGAAATGTTTATACATAAAAAATAAACTCTCTTTTTCCTCAAAACTCAATTACTGAGAATGTCATTATTGAAATATTTGATCCTGAGACTTTATTTGACCACCTCATGTGCCTGCTCACCATTATTGAGCTTTTACAAGACCTTCAGGACAAACCCTAGACCTAATGAGACCTGAAACCCTAAAAATGACTTTTTGTAGATGTAAAGATAAAAAATGACTGTAAAGGACCTGAATGTATCAAAATGGGCCAGCAGGTAAAGATCATGACGGAAAAATTGATAATATGCCACTACCATCAGATGATCCGTGATCCTAATGGAATGCAGTTGATCAAATGAGACACCTAAAATGCAATGCAACAAGATAATTTTGATCACCGATGGAGGGATGAAGATACCGACACTAACACAACCTTTTCCATGAACAAAAATTGGTCCAAATCTTCATTCCCTACTCCTTTCAACATTGACAACTTTATTGCACTTTCTGTATTGAACTATGGCAGTGGCGGAGGTGGTGTAGGCAGAGATGGAAATGAAGATGGTGAAATTGGTGGTGGTGTAGGTTTTAAACCTGTATAGAAATTACCTGCATACGAATTCTAAAACACAAAAAATAAACAATGCGAGATCACAACACATAAAACACATATACACAGAGATTTCCCCTAGATCCCAAAACCGGTACTACCAGCTTGAATTTTCATTATGTTCCTTTCAATGTTACAATACATATTTATACATTCTGAAGCATCCAACACCATGGAACGAAAAACCATCACGTCCAATACCATGGACCGAAAACTATCGCGTCCAATACCATGGACTGAAAATAATCGCATCCAAAAAAACATGTGCGAAAATCATGGACAAAACCATAGGTGGGTCTGCCCAACATAACATAGGGTCCAAAACCAAAATTTTCCGGGGGCGCTGCCCCGGAACCCATAAAGTGGGGTTACGGTGCCCTTCAAACCCCCTGTTAACTACATGGATAGAATATAACAAAACCCAATAGGTGGTCTACACGGAATTCGCTACCTTATTAGACTGATCACACTTCTTGGTGAAACTTTCGCAAGCTCTCCCTTCCTTTCTCGTCAAGGTGAAATCAAGGGGCCCATTTCTATCTCTATGCTACCTTCATTTCTATAGATCCTCCCACTTCGCATAGATCCAAACATCAAATGATTCACATAACCCACTTTTCACACAGTAGCATCTTAATATTAGTGTTTAATCATTTAACACACTTACCTCGTGGTCCTTTGAAGAAGCATCATTCCACCTCGCTGTAGTTAACTAAAGTGTCTACCCCATAAAGTGAGGTTACGGGTGCCCTTCAAAACCCTCTTAACTACGTGGAAAGAATATAACACAACCCAACATTCTCCCACTTGTTATTTTCTTTCCACAGGGGCCACAAGAGAGCTTAGCCATTTTCCTAGCCCTGAAATACCCGTTTTCTCTCTACACCAAGATAACTTCTCAGAGCTCACAAATTTTGTCAATGCATCTGCAATATTCTTCAAAGTGTCCACCTTTACCAACAACACCTTTTTGTCTTCTATCATATCCCTCACAAAGTGATATTGAACATCAATGTGCTTTGTCTTTAAATGATATGCAAGGTTCTTTGCCAAGAAAATTGGACTTTGGCTATCACAGTCTATCCTTGTAGCTTCCTGTGCTAAGCCCATACTTGAACACAATCTCCACAAACAAACTGCTTCCTTGCTTGCATGAGTGGTTGCCATGTATTCTGTCTCTGTAGTTGATAGTGCCATTATAGATTATTTCTTACTCATCTAACTGATTTCAACTCCAAATAGGTTAAACACATACCCACTTGTAGATATTCTCTGATCTAGATCTCCAGCCCAGTCTGCATCAACAAAACCACGAATATTCAACATTCTGTCCAATCCTGGTCTTCCATGATAGCACCGACCATAATCACCAGTGCCACACAAATACTTGAAAACTTGCTTCATTGTTTTCCAATGCTCCTTTCCTAGTTTTGACATAAACCTGCTCAATACTCCCACTGCATGTGCAATGTGTGGTCTAGTACAGACCATTGGATACAGCAGGCTACCAACAACACTTGCATATGGAATACGGGACATGTCCTCTTCCTCTTCTTGTGTCTTGCAACCTTGTTCAACAAATAATCTCGTACCTACAGGAATAGGAACCTTCACCGGTTTACTATCCTGCATATTAAACCTCTATAGTATTGTCTCAACATGCTTCCTCTGGTTTAACTAGAGCTTCCTCTTTGCCCAATCTCTTTTAATTTCCATGCCCAAAATATAGCTTGTAGCACCAAGATCTTTCATGTCGAATTTGGAGGACAATTGGGTCTTCAAATCCTTGATAATTTCTTTGTCATTTCCAACCAGCAACATATCATCCACATACAAGACCAGATAAATAACATGATTACCAATTAATTTAAAATACACACAGTGATCTACTTTTCTTTTGGTGAAGCCAAGTCCCCATATAAATGTATCAAATTTCTGATACCACATCCTCGGTGACTGTTTTAACCCATACAGAGACTTATTTAACTTGCATACGAGTTCTTTCTTACCCTTCACTACAAAGCCTTTAAATTGCTTCATGTAGATTTCCTATTCCAGATCCCCGTGAAGAAATGTTGTCTTCACATCCATCTATTCTACCTCAAAATCAAAAGCAGCAGCAATAGATAAAAGTAATCTAATAGAAGTTACCTTGGCAACAGGAGAAAAAATATCACCGAAATCAATTCCCTGCACCTAGGAATAACCTTTTTCTACCAACTAATCTTTGTATTTCTCCACTTTTCCTTCTGCATTTTTCTTCTTTTTTAACACCCATTTTCTGCCAATGGTTTTCCTTCTAGCTAGCAACTCCACCAAATCCCAAGCCTCATTTTTGTGCAAAGATGCCATTTCATCAACCATGGCCTCTTTCCAGAGTTTTCCATCCTCTCAATCTACTGCTTCCTTCATAGTTCTAGGATCATCGTCAGTAATAGATAAAGCAAAATTTCGACAGAAAGCAGATGGACTATACCTTTTAGGATGCCTTCTTTCTCAACCTAATCTTCTCATAGCCGGAGTTTGTGGCTCTTCATCTTATGATTCCTCCTCTGTTGTAGAGTCTGATCCTTCCTCCTTTAGCTCAAACTTTATCTTGTCAAGTTCCTTTCGTTGGACTTCATCTTTAATAACATCTTTCAACTCTCTAAACACCACATCTCGGTTGTACACAACCTTCCGTGTGACTGGGTTACAAAGCTTATAACGCTTTAAACCATCCTTATACCCAATAAACATGCACTTTTCAGATTTACTATCCAACATGTTTTGTTTCTCCTTTGGAACATGTACATATGCATCACATCGAAATACCCTCAGATGTGAAAGAGAGGGTTTCTTACCAATCCATACCTCTTGTGCAGTCTTATCCTCCAACGCTGATGAAGGTGACCTATTGACAAGGTAACATGCAGTATCCACTGCCTCTACCCATAATTCTTGTCCTAACCCGGCACCACTGAGCATGCTTCTTGCCCTTTCCATCAATGTATTATTCATTCTTTTTGCAACTCCATTTTTTTGAGGTGTATATGGAGTAGTATTTTGCCATGCTATACCACACTTCTTACATAATTCTTCAAATTCCTTACTACAAAACTCTCCACCGTTATCTGTCCTCAACACCTTTATCTTCTTCTCTGTTTGGTTTTCCACCAGAGCCTTAAATTCTTTAAACCTATCAAATACTTTAGATTTCTTCTTAGGGAAATATATCCATGTATTCCCTAAGAAGTCATTTATAAATGATACATAGTACACAGACTTACCTAGCGATGGAACCTTCACAGGTCCAAACACATCACTGTGTAGAAGTTCTAATATTTGTTTCGCCCTCTTACTACCAGAGGGGAAACTCACCCGATTCTGCTTTCCATATACACAATTTTCATAGAAATCAAAATCCAGAGAGCTATTACTCATACCTTCTACCATACCTTTACGATGAAGTATTCGAAGGCCCTTTTCTCCAATATGTCCAAGCCTTTGATGCCACAGCATGGTCTTCACTCCAGAGACCATTATATTTTTTGCTCCACTTTCAGGAACCACAAAACTGTTGCATCCATCAATAATAGTGCTACCTTGCAGCTTGTACAGAGTTCCAATCCAAATTCCCCGCATCAATACCAATGCTCCCCAAACCATCTTGCAGGTATCCTTCTCGAATACTGTTTTTACACGTGCATCATTAAGCTTGCTAACAGAAATTAGATTTCTAGCTAATGCGGGAATATGTAGAACACTTGGAAGCGTTCTAACCCTTCCACCTTGCAACTTCAACTTTACTTTTCCGCAACCAACAATTCTAGCCTTCCTATCATCCCCCAAGAAGACATCACCACCATCATATTTCTCATACTCGCAAAACCACTCTTTATAGGGAGTGAAGTGAAAGGATGCACCTGAGTCAATCAACCATGCCTCATGATCTACATGTGTACTTGAAGAAGCCAAGTACACATCCCCACCTTCATCTGAGGTGGTTTTCATCTTTGGAGAAGGAGCCTCATCAGATCCCTTTCCTTTGTCAATAGCTTTAGATTTACAGTCCCTTTTGTAGTGCCCTTCCTTTCCACATTTCCACTACACCACCTTTACAGGTTTTCCTGGAGATTTAGATATCCCACTCAATCACTTTTTTTTGTTTCTTCTGCGTCTGCCCTTGTACAAACAAGGCATCACCATTTTAGCTCTCCATATTTTTCCGTCTCATATCCTCCGTCAGCAAGGATGATACTATTTCATCAAAATGCAAGGCCTTTGCATTACAACCTATTGCAATAACCAAACTATCCCATGAATCTCGTAGAGAACACAACAAACTGATGCACTTATCTTCATCTGAAATTTTAATATCAACATATGCTAACTAACTTACCACAATATTAAATGCATTCATATGCTCTGTCACCGAGTCTCCATCTTTCATCCTCAGGTTATACAACTTTTTCTGCAGGAACAATTTATTCACCAGAGACTTAGATTAGTAAAAAGTCCCTAACTTGTCCCATAAAGCCTTCATTGTAGCTTCCCCTGATACATTCAACAATACTGAATCTGAGTCACGCAACTGTATTGTGTTCTTTGCCTTCCAATCCAGCTTCTTCCATTCTTCATCAGACACTCCTGTTGATTTAGTACCCAGATCTATTGCGATCCACTAGTCTTTATCCACCAACAAATCCTTCATATTGAGTTTCCACAACTCAAAACTCTGACCATTAAATTTCTCGATCTTTATTTTCCACTGCTTGCCATCTTCTTTCACCACCAGAATCAATCTTGCAGATCTCCCACTAAACATGGTCTACCACAGGCCCGAGTGAAACCCCTCAACAACAAAGGTGTCCCCTTGAAGCGAAAACAACCGTGAAACCAAATGTAGGTTTTAACCCCGTACAGAAATTACCTACATAGAAATTCTAAAACACAAAAAATAAACAATGTGAGATCATAACACATAAAACAAATATACATAGAGATTTCCCCTAGATCCCAAAATTGGGACTACCAGCTTGATTTTTCATTATGTTCCTTTCAATGTTACAATACATATTTATACATGCCGAAGCATCCAATACCATGGAATGAAAACCATCGCGTCCAATACCATGGACCAAAAACCATTGTGTCCAATACCATGGACCGAAAACCATCACATCCAAAAAAACATGTTCGAAAATCATGTACAAAACCAAAGGTGGGTCCGCCCAACCTAACATAGGGTCCAAAACCAAAATTTTCTGCGGCATTGCCCTAGACCCCATAAAGTGGGGTTATAGGTTCCCTTCAAACCCCCTGTTAACTACATGGAAAGAATATAACACAACCCAACAGGTGGTATGTGTTGAATTCGCTGCCTTATCAGACTAATTGCACTTCTTGGTGAAACTTTCGTGAGCTCTCCCTTCCTTTCTCGTCGAGGTAAAATCAAGGGGCCCATTTCTATCTCTACGCTACCTTCATTTCTATAGATCCTCCCACTTTGCATAGACCCAGACATCAAAGGATTCACATAACCCACTTTTCACACAGTATCATCTTAATCTGAGTGTTCAATCATTTTACGTACTTAGCTCGCGATCCTTTGAGGAAGCGTCATTCCGCCTCGCTGTAGCTGACTAAAGTGTCTACCGCAAACTCTATGATAAACCCTCCTATAATTCAATCGAGCCAATGGTCCATAGCACATGATCTTATCTTCTGATGCTTCTAGTCTACGCAAAAACTCTAGAGTCCACACAATAGGTTTGTTGAGCCTACACCTTCCTTGAATGTTGCTAACTTTGTGATCCACTCATACAACTCAGAGGGGAATGACATAAAGAAAATTTCATGGATTTCCATATATAAGCAGCACTCTAACCACTCTTCCTTCAATACTCATAGATTCCTATTTCCGTGCACCACGAGCTCGTGAATCTTTCCATCCAACCACTCCTTAATTTCTTTCTTTGCCGGATTCTAGTGACACGACATCAGACATCTCTTATGTAGATCCTAGTTGCAGAAATGGAACCATTTGTTGGCTTGTTGGGGCCTGACCCAGGTTCAGAGGTGATTTAGCTAAACAAATCTTGGTACTACTAGCCCTTTCGGTAACGGTCTGCGGAGCGAAGACTGAGGTCCCACCCGATGTAGTATGGGAGGGTGCTAGAACTAGGTTTCCGCACCATGGAGATGTTAGATGAGTTCAAGTGGTCTGCGATTCAACCATGCACGCATGTCACTATGTGCACTTTCATGTACCTTGCGGCCTGAGATGTTGCCTTTGAACAACCCTACTTAAGGGCTGAATGTTGTTATTACCCCAGTCCTTACTGAGATTCCAATGGTAGTTGCTTATCTTAGTCTACTTGCATGCTTTAAGTTATACTTAACAATATAAACCATTCATATATGTGTGTGCAGTAAATAAACAATATATTTACAATCTATATCAAACATGCAATAACCCAAGAATAAATACACATAATTAAGATAAAACTTCTCTTTATTATTTTATTCCTTGGTTATAGACTCGATTCCGCCCTGTGCACTCAGCTGCAGAGGTCTGCACACTTAGCTATGGACTACTAAGCCTCTGCACACTTAGTTGTAGAGCCTTCTCCTACCCTACAACCCAGGACACCCTTAGATTCTTTCTCTTTGCTTCTACTTCTCTCTACTTCCTTCTTTAGTATGTTTTACAATTAGAGCCTCGCTCTATTTATACAATCCCATGGTCCATAGACCATGGGTAGGCCGACATTACATTACAAAACTAGGGTGGACAACCCTGTGACTCTACCACACATTTCGCACTCCGTGCCCACAATTCACGAAGTATTTACAACAATATCGGGTCAAAACTTGGGCCTTGAGCCCCAAAACATGCCTTACGGGGATTCCATGAACAACACTTGGTGATATAACTGTCAATCCTAGTGTAATAAGCATGGGATGCTTGTTTCAATCCATATAGCTCTCAGTTAATTTTTCACACATATGACTCTCTATTGAAGGTCTCAAATCCTTCTAACTAATTAATGTACATCTCTTCCTCAATCAATTCATTTAGGAAGGTTGTCTTTACATCAATTAGATGCATCCTCCATTCCATCTATGATGAAAGTGCTAGAATAGATCTAATTGAAGAGTACCTTGCTACTAAAGTAAAGGTCTCCTCATAATCAACTCCCTCCACCTAAGATATCCCTCTAGCCATAAATATGGCATTGTGATTCTAGACACTCCCATCTCCTACTTGCTTCGCCTTGTAAATCCTTCTAGAACTCATCACTGACTTGTCTACTAGTCCTAGGGCCACTTCCCAAACATTGTTTTTGATAATGGATTCATACTCATCTACCATGGCATGAAGCCATACTGGTTGTTGCATTGATTCGTCAAATGACATGGCTCAATCTCTATACTTTTGCTCATCCTAGCCATGTAGCTAGTATACCGATTTGGTGACCTCCTATGGTTGTGCTATGATGTGGGTGCTCCCACATTCTCTATAGAATCATCTTCTTTGCATCAGTGGGCGCTTCCACTTTCTACTCCTCTAGATGTGGTTTCTCCACATCATCTTGTGGTTCTTCGTTTATAGCTAAAATGTCCTCATATTCATGCAACTGAAGCTCCTTAAGGGAACATCTCATGGTCTTTTCTTCATCAAACTTCACATCTCTACAAACCACTATCATCTTTTGAGATGGCAGGTACACCCAATGCTTATGAGGTGTATCAGTGTGCCCCAAAAATATGCCCAGCTCAGTTGTTGGCTCGTGATTTTCCTTTGCATCCTTGGTAACATGACATTAAACTAATGAACCAAATATTTTGAAGTGTGCCACATCTGATTTCTTACCTGAAAAAGCTTCTTCTAGTGTACTCATCCAAAGAATATGATGAGAAATACTACTCTACACATATAGAATTGTATTGCATGCTTCAGCCCTCATGTGCAACAATAGGCCCTGAGCATGTAACATCATCCATGCAATACCCACAATACTTATGTTTTTCATTTCATCCACCCTATTCTGGTGTGGGTTGTTGGGTGCTATTAACTCCTGGTGAATTACTTCTAATGCACAAAAGCTCTTGAATTCATTCGATACATATTCTCCACTAGTATAGCTCCTAAGAGCCTTCCCTTTCCTGTGAGTGTATTTCTCATCAAGTGCTTCAAATTCACAAAATTTAGAGAACATATGATCTTTCTTGCACATCAAGACAATTGAGCACTTAGGTGAAAAATCATCTCTAAATATTAGATAATACATGTTCTTGGTCATGGAAGGTATCAAGAAAGGTCCACAAACATCTGAGTGACCTCTTTCAAGGATCGCTTGCACTCGACTGTCCTTATCATGAAAGGTGGATTTGGTGTGATTCCCCAATGTGCACCCTTTTCATGTATCTCTCTGCTCTAGTGCACCCTTAGGAAGTCCTGTAGAAATATGTTGCATGATATTCAAAGCTCCATGGTGAAGATCGCCCAATGTTCTATACCATAATGATGTACAGACTCTACACCTTCTCTTATTTTGTGTTCAAAGAAGCACAGTCTTCTACTTCCAATTTGTAGAGGTTCTTCACTCGAACCGTGATCTGCATCACTTGTCCTATGGTTATGTGATGAAGGAAAGTAATTCCTTTGCAAAATATCACATCATAGCCATGGTCCTCCAATATAGCAACTAAAACTAAATTATTCTTCACATTGAGAACATACATGACATATTTTAATGTGAGAGGAGAAATTGACTCCCTCTCAAAAGTAACATTACCGATGTTGGTTGCGCTATACCTTCAATCATCTCCCGTTTCAACGTACATATGGAGGTCCTTCTCCTCAGAGTCACTAAAAAAGTATTTATTGTTGCTCATATGCAGTGAGGCTCCACTATGCATATACCACACACTACCCATCATCGATGTCACCATGCAAGTAATGAGGGTGAAATCAAAATCCAATTGTGGAGAAAGATATTCTCCTTCTGCTCCTCCTGAGGGCTTATTATCAGCCTTCTTGTATGGACACTTCATGGCATAATGTCCCAACTCATGAAAGTGGAAACATTTAATCTCTCACAAATCCATCTTCTTGTCACTGTGACTAGAATCCTCCTTGGATTGGAATTTATTTCCTTTCCCTTTCTTTGCATTTCTAATAAAGGCATATTTCTCCTCATTATCATTCTTAGATGAAGTTCCATCTCTGGTGCTTCGCCCTATCTCTTCTTGCACCAATTCGGACCACAGGCATTCCCACTTTGGTAGATGCTCCCTCCCATTTACCAAATCTTGGTAGTTGTTCCAGTTCTTGGTAGGGCCTATAAGTGTTAGGTTGATCAGATCATATTCAACAACTGTAATACTGACACTCCCAACCTCATCTTGAAATTGAGTGAACCTACTCAAGCATTTTGGTGTTGTGTCATGCTTCTCCATCTTGATCTTCCGAAGCTTGTCCTTCAATGGCAACTTCCCGTGATCACTTTTATTTTGAAACAAGTCGACCAAGGCTTGCCACATTGCATATGGTGTATCCTCACATGGAGGTTTGAGACATTATGATCTTGAACTCCTTCTAGTATGATCCTTATCACCTTTGCAACACATTTCTTCCACTCTATCAGATTTTGAGCATATGTTTTTGGAGGTTTAGGAATATCATTGTCTATGGATTCGTTCAACCTATTATCTTCCAACACTGCCTCCATCTTGTCCTTCTAAGAAATATAATTTGAACTACCGTCAAGGGCATATTCGAGTCTCAATCCATAGAATGACATCCTCTGGGATCTAAAGAATGATCCTGCAAAATCAATTTCACATGCAAAAGGAAAACTCGTATCCTTCTCTTATACTATAATTTTTTCTCCAATACCATGTAAAAATTCCTTGTGGATTCAAACTGCTAATTGTACTTTACTAAAAAAATAGCCTTGAATCTAATCTACCAACTTTGGGAACAATTAACGATCCTGAAATCGTCAAGCATATAAGAGAAACAATTCAATCAACACATTACACAATGTTTTGCTGGGGAAAGCCATAGCTAGAACACCCTTCTATGTGTATATTGCATTAGTCAGAAAAATATGAGAAGTTCACAATGTTTTTCTCAAGACTGAGCAACCTATGCACTATCTCTATATGTTTCACTGCTTCCTAAACAAGTCTAGGGCAATACTTAATGAATTTTTTGTTTGCCCAAGTCCCTACTTCCTTGTGTTGTTTCCTGGGGAATTAATGCACTATTAATTAGGAAAATTCCTGAATATGAATTGCACAATCCTCATAGGCCTTGCTATGGTTGCATGCACCACATGTAGAATTTAGATGATTATACAACTGATAGTACACTTCCCTTGAACTCCAATCTCAATTGGGTAACTCTTAGATTTGACATGCATGAGTTATTTATGAGTGAATCATCAGTTAACTAGTTCAACACATGAAGCGACACCCCAATGTCTAACCTCCTACTAGTTCCTCCATCAGTTAGAACTAGTTTAATTGAATTTAACTCATTTAAACTAAATTAATTATTTTCAATTCAAAATAAACTCAACTAGGGCCCCTATAAAGTAGGAGATACTCTACATAACTCAAGTTAGAACCTCAACTTGAATTAACTAAGCCAACTAAGTCAAATTAACTTGGTTAACTTGTAAAAGTTGTCTTGTGATGTGGAATTACAATTTTATTCCTCATTTAATTCAAGGACAAAATTAATTCAGGATTTTCTTGTTGAATTTTCAACAGACTACAAATTTTGCTTGTTGACCACGTGGTTGAGGAGTTGATGGAAGACAATGACAGTTGATTGCAAGCTTATGAATTAGGGTTTTTATTATTGGCATCATTGGGTTCATCTCATGATGTTATTTAGTTTATTTTCCTAGATAGGATTATGGTTGAAGATATGGATCATTGTGCTCTCTTTTGTTGAACCATTCATTAACAATCTAATAAGAAGGAGAATTTCAAAGGGTTTTCCCTGTAGTGTTTTTTGCCCTAGTCTCCCACCAATATTGGTGTCTCTTTGTGTGAATGATTTTTTGCTATTGTTCCTTTATGCTCTACTGCATTGATGACGATATTGTTCTTTCTATAGAATTACATATGCTATTGAATAATGTTGTAAATATGAATAATTTCATGATGTTATGGGAAAATTTAATATGAAAATAATGAAATACAATTATCAAAGCAAAGAACAATATATCCCTAAGCAATTTAACAAGTTGTACCTAGATAAACTAGTTGATAGGTTTCCATTGTCTCTTTAAAGAGGATATATTTTGCATCAAGCTAGCTTGTGCCTCCTCATTTCTCTTCCAATGATTTGGTAAGGCTAATATTTTCACCAAGCATCCAGGGGGAATGGCTGAGGATAATTCATGTTCCAATGAGGGATAAAGGAAGAGGAGTATGTCCTTACAATAGGTTGGAACATAAAAATTTGATAGGTAACATATGTTAGTTGATACAATGAGTTCGAATTGAATGATGAGAATGTAGAAGGAATCAAATGTATTAGGAACCTATATGTCTTGGGTCTTCGATATAATACCAAGTTGTCTACATAGTCCCCGTGTATTAATATTGATGACATTACAATCTCTTTCACATTTTCTAATGAGATTAGTGATTGTCTCACCTAATTTCTTAGTTTTTTGAACCATCACCATTGTGGGATTTTCAAAGTACCTTTTTTCTTTAAAAAAATTGTTGTTTTCCTTTACAATTGAGCCATCTGATGTTACATGAAATAAATTTCATGTCATGGGTATGTTGGAGGTTGGGAAAACATCTACGATTACCTTAATATGTCATAGTTAACTAGCATACACCTCAGTTCATCTAGGAGTTTTAACTTTCTTTTATTCCTTCTTTTGTGTTTTCCCCTGTGTGGTTTGAAAGGGTCCTTTAGCGACAACACTTGAAATCCAGGAAGATTAGTTTTAGATGCCCCTGGATTTGATCTCAAGGAAGAGTGGTGAGATTTAAAGTATGTGTGTCATAGCACTTTAACTTTCAATTTAGGGAGGGGAAGGGGGTCCTTTCTCTTCTAGGAATTAGTTAGCTCTAACAGGTTAAGTGAGTCCAAGTCCATATCCTCCATTCAGTTTTAGGATCGATTGAGAGTGTCAAGTGAAGATGAAAATGCCAGAAGCAAGGGAGGTAAGGGAGAAGTAGAGGATGGTGGAGGAATGGTAGTTTATAATGGGATTAGTGGCTATAACAATGACGAAGTGACATAGGAGGGTGGTGGCATGGAAAAAGAGGTCAAGTGTGGAGAGGAGTCCAACATGAAAGTTTTGAGGGGTGGTGGAGTCATGGTAAGTAGATGAATTTCATTGAGGAGAATGAGTCAAATTGATTGGAGGAATAGGATTTTTCTCCTGAGGGGTTACATTATGAGGGAGTGGATTTAGGGTTCCTTTATTCGTTTCCCACTTCACAAAAACCCTCAACAATGGGAATAGAAGGTGATTCAAGGTTAGCATGACAGCTAAAAAAGGTATTTGTAGTAAATATGGCCATATTTGTGGCATCTGTAGCAATGAAAAGGATGTGCTTGTAGTCCAAGGTTTGCTTCTAGAGCTAATATTGGTAGTAAATATCAATGGATTGCAGAAGTGGTTCAAAAATGTTCATATAGATAGAGATACGAGCATAAGAAATGTACCTAGCTTGTTTACTTGCTTTTGAAGCTTTGAAAAAATGTTTGAGGGAATTACCAGTGCCTGCAAGAGTTTCGTTGTGTGGGAATTGCCACAATAGTGAATACATTCTCATCCCAGCTAGTGCCAATAGAAGAATATTCTTCATTAGGCACAAATTTCTCTACCCAAAAACACAAATATTATCATGTAGATCTAAAAAAATATGGGCGTTTTTCAAACATCCATGTTCGATCCTCTATGTTGCCAGAAAAAAAAAAGTGAAGAAACGCTTGGCACCAAATTCTAACTTAATTTTTCCTTAGGGTTCCATTTTATTTCGACCTAGTGACAAATATATTTTTCTAAAGTGCACATGCTAAGAAATTTATCAATTAATGCATGATCCCACATATATTGAATATATTCTCTGATACGACTAGATTGAACCTCAAACTTAGGGTCTACTGCAACTTCAGGAAGACATGCTTTGAGTCTTCATTTATGTGATTGGGTGATGGGTTGTTGGGACTTAAGTTGACCTCTAGTAGGGTTAGGAGAAAAAATCATGGGATTAGTGGTAGACCCAACAATATTTCTATAGGAGGAAAATCCACTCCCTCCAATGGCATTTGCTATAGGAAAAGTGGACAGAGACTACCAGAAACACAATAACTAGAGTTTGATGATGAGAACAAAATTTGCAACTATAATATTAAGTTGTATTAAATTTTAATTAATAAAAAAGTTGCTTTTGTTAAAAAAAAAACTATCCATTTATAATTATTTTCATTTCTTTTTTCCACTTTTTATTTATTATTTATGTCATAGTTTTAGTTAAATTATTTCTTTCACAATTATTATTGTTATACATGATATTATTTATTAATAATATCATAATTTTTTATTTATGATTTATGAATTAAAAATTAAAAAAAAAAAAAAAAAAAATTCTAGTAAGACCATTACTTTCTTTTGTAAGCTTGGTAGGATTACATCTCATCATGTGTAACTTCTCACCACCATGAGGGAATAGCACAATATTTAAACCCAATTCTGATTAATGAGAGTTCACTTCTCCGACCATTACTAATTGAGCAATCTAAAACAAATCTAACAAAACTTAGATAAACACCATCTATATTTATAATACATTTAATGAACATGATATAAAACCCTAGATATAATAGATGTAATGAACATGATATAAAACCCTCTAAGACAGTTTAGTGAATTAAAGTCTATCTAGTTGAACATACTCATTTCTCTAAAAACGAATTCAGAATGTCATCAACACAAAACCTGGTAAGACACTTTCACTAAGCAAAAGAGCGTAATAATTTCCTCTAAACATGACTTCTGAATGTGAATTAAAGAGAATATTTTGGAAAATTGCCCTTTTTGATGGAGCGACTGTAATATAATTTTCGAATATTTGGTGGGAATAAAATACGTAAATTCGTAGGAATTAATGAGAAAGTAAAGGAAAGTCCACAGTTGATCGCATCATTGTAACATAAATTTTAAATATGTGAAATAAATGAAATATGCGTTTTTCCTTGCGGTTCTCTATAATAATGTTGCGATGATATTTTCGTTTATGGTATATTTGTATGTTCAGCACCGTTTGATCGAATTTCCATTTTGAGCCGCTGGCAATCTGTATAAACTAAATTGAGTTGAAAACACATCGTGGCATTATGTACTATATACAACGCTATACATGACAGAGAGGCCACATGCAGAAGGTGAGGCTAATGGTTGAGTCTGTGGTTAAGAAATTCTGCGTGAAACAAGATCATGGAAAAATTCAAATTCAGGTTGTTCAAAGTAGCGTGCCTACTTATGGAATCGGTCAAAGATATAAGCCCACAAGTAATGCGTGTCCAAGGGAATCATTCCACGCAGAGAAACTTATCATTTCACAAAAAGATTGTGACCAAGGATTAACTAGAAATAAAACAGTACACGCACATACTCCTAAACTAACGAACAGTACAGAATCACATGTAACGATTGACCAAGAGAACAATTCACAAATAAATTTCTCGAATTAACACTAAATATGACACAGGTATATATGGGTTTGTATATATAGGGTATGTGTTTATATATATTTGTTGGTGGCAGAGTCTGGAGATAGAGTTCGGTGAGTTGCCTCCTTCTTCAGCAGTTTAGTTTTTATCTTCCTGCGTGGTTTACGCAAATGTATGCCTGATTCGATTACTAAGGAATTGTTTCAGAGGCAAATAAAGAACATTACTGGATCAATAACGATTAAGGTTGAACTGGTGCTACTCACTCGTCTGATTGGAAGCAATTATTTCTTGAACCTGCAATATCAGTATGCAACTGATGGAAAGGGCTATACAGTTCAACTCTCCTACCATTTGAGGTCGATTATCAAGAAAAAGTAAGAAAACTGAACCGCACTTGTAGCATTTGAGGTCCATTATTTAAAAAAAATTACTTTCATTTTTTAGTGGTTTATTAATGCTGAGGCCGTTGTTCTCATCTTTTATCTTTGCTTAATCAAGATCGTTATGTGTACACCATATTGGTTAGAACGCACAATTATTTTTATATATCAGTGCTATCTGTTGTTATCGAGGTAGAATTCTGAATTGCATTTATCAATTATAATTATATTTTTATTTAATTTTTTATATAATTATTAATATTTTGTGTTTTTAAATTAATGAAAACAAATTTATATGTTTCAGATGCATTATAATGTATTCAAAGAAGCTCATTAAGGCATCACAAAGCATTATAAAAAAATTACTTAGTGGAATAATTATAAAAATCTTCCATTTGTCTTTCCTATATGTTGCACATGCATTATAGTGCATTCAGAGAAGCCCATTACAAAGCATTATAAAAAAATTACTTAATGGAATAATTATAAAAGTCTTCCCTTTGTCTTTCTTCCCATTTTATTTATTTATTTCCATACCAGAGTGGTTTATTTCCATACCAGAGTGGTGGGTTGGATGATAGGTAAAGCAGTCTCCCTCGGAGTTCCAAGTGTGTGCTCTTTTTCTAATTTAGAGCTCTCGGATAAGTGATATCATTTGGTTAAGTGAATCCCTTCCTTTTTTGTTGTTGCTATTTCTTTTATTGAAAAACAGCTGAAACAGCCATATTGATGTTTTGGTTTACTTCTATTAACTTTGGAGGTAGTAATATTGGTGATGTCGTTTCATGCATTTCCTTTTCTTTACTTGGTGGGTCTTTTAGATTCACTTATTTTTCTTCATCAAGAAAAAAGCTCGCAAGTTGCCAATGCTTTGATTTGAGCCTTTACCCCTTTCTCTTATTTCCGAATATTGTTTATTACCTCAAACCTTGCTATGTTTCAAAACCACGTTCCTTCTTTGAATATTTTCTGTAAATTTTTTCAAGGTACAGTGTACGAATGTAAGTAAATATCACAATATGTAGGCCAATTTGTATAGATCCATTGGTATAGATATTGTTGTTTACGCTAGAAACCATTAAAACTAAAAATAACTGTCAATATGGGAACATGTCATTTACTTGAGAATTTTCAATCTCGATTTTTAGGTCTTTCTACGTTCTTTTTACATTCGCATGCTTGGCACTCCTTTTGACAACTTCTTTATAGGAAACTGAAGGCCTAGATCCTCGTCCTCCCAGCAAAATGGACACCAAAAATAGGTAGAACCTCTACGGATCTTGTATTCTTTGAGATACCTACTCTCTTGAAGGACTTTCACTCCTTAAATGAGATTTTGGGTAGCTGTTGGGATTCCCTCCCGGTTTTGTATCTTGCATTTGATATTCTCCGATAAAACCTCGACATTGACCCAGATTAAAATAAACTTACCAGACAATGTTTTTAGGAAGATCTAGAATGTCCACTCCTCTTTCGAGCTTAAACCCTGCTCCGGATATATCAAATATGCTCGTTTCGTTTCATGTGATCAGAGAGTGGAGAAGAACAATGATCTGACCACGAAATGTTAGATCTGTGCATATCAGCCTTTTCGGATTGAATCAATACTTCAAACCCCTCCACCCATCCCAGCGAGAGGGTAAAGAACCTTATTTTTGGTAGTCCTATTCTTTTATGAAGGTCGTGTCTCTTAGCTAGCGCTGAGAGGATTTCCAAAGTTATATTTGCTGTAAGAGATGGACTAGACCAACATATATCTGCTACCTGTAAAGGCCTCAGTTACCTGCATCCGGGCGGATCCACGAAACGGTATAGAGGGGTCATCTCCCTTACTGATATGCACCATAGAACTTCCACAAACCCCATCGACCACCGTACCTTGCAGTCAGAAAAGACCTGAGCGGAGGAAAAGAACCTCGCATTCTCTACCCGATCTCAGCCGTTTGATCCAGGTTTCAGCTGTTAGAGCGAAAAGAAATGCAATTCAAAGTGTACAAACACAGGAAGAAAAAGGGGGCAACATAAAGGAGCGGAGACTTCCATAAACCAAACCAGTGCCAACCTCTGTTTTGCATTACCTCCAAACCAGGCAATAATAGGCACCACCCACGTCCTACCAAAAGACTCTAAGCAAGATCATAATCCTTGGTGGCGGCAAACTAGAAGCTACCGCAGTAATTTTAAATCCTAGCAAGATAGGAGTGCTCCATATTTTTCTCTGCATAGAGCGATTATCATTTGATAGGGTGGGATTTAACTTCCACATAGTATTTTCTTGCTAATATTCATAAATATTTTTTCCACATCGTATTTTCTTGCTAATATTCATAAATATTTTTGTGAAAACATTTATAAATGATTGAGTTTTATTTAGAAATTAGTGAGTTTGATCTCTTTTTTATTAGATTTAAAAATTTAAATTTTGTTATTTATATTGTAAATAATTATATCATTAAGATTTAGTATTAGAACTAATTAGTGTGGTTTATTTTCAAAATAAAGGTGAAAAAATAATCTATCTTTAAGAATAAATAGCATAATATTACAAGTTAGTGTGAAAGAGACATGGTAAAAATATATCACATTCCCTTTTGGAATTATAAATAAAATATTTGGATGCCTATGTTAAATAATATAATTTTATATCAATTTCGAGAGAGAATAATAAAAGTTATTATAAAAGAAAGTTTGTATATCTATATTTTAATATAGAAACTCATGAGGGGAAGTAGAAACTTATAAGAGGAAGCTCAATTTATTGGCCATGTTATGAAGTATGATGTAAACCAATAATTCAATGTTTAAATCCCCATGGGTCAAACCAACAAACAAAAAAATTAAATATAAAATTTTCATATTTCAATATAGAAATTAAATAAACTATTTGAATATCCACATTAACTAATATATTTTAATAGATACACACAGATAGGGAAAAATGTGTGCTTGATGCAAAGAGAAAGTAGATGTGCGTGTTTTAATGTTGACCTTAGTAAATTTATTTCAAAGCTCAAAAGGAAGAAGCAACTCCAATAGTAAATTTATTTCAATGCTCAAAAGGAAGAAGCAACTCCAAGTAAAATAATTTAGTTACTTCTTAATGAGAGGGCATTGTATAATTCATTCAATTATAATATATATAGATATATATTATAAGCGATTAAATCTCTTGACATATAATGTTTTCATGTTTTTGAGTGGAGAAGCTCATTCTAGAACCCAAAATGAGGGGATTTGGAAGTTTGAATAGAAAACTAACTTGAGATATAATTAAAAAAAATGAATAGATTGTAAAGTAATTAAAAAGTAAAAGAAATGTGTGAATGAGATGTTTAAATCTTATAGTTTTCAAAAATATTTTAGCAAGAGATATAAATAAACTATTTGAAGATCTATGTTAATTAATTTATGTTGATATATCAAAGAGATTTAGAACAGTCGGTGAAGGAGCGCGCTGTTAAGGCTCTCCATAAGCGAAAGACACTAGGTCACCGATTCTAGTCTCCCGATACTAAAAACCCAGCATGGTTTCCCGTGGGTGTAATCCCCCGGTGACTTTGACGGCTTATATGCCCCTGAGTGGTGGCCTCTCAGCCAAAGGGTAAGCGTGCTTTTTAGGATTCACCCACTTACCAATAAAAAAAAACTAATTTATGTTGATATCAACTTCATAATATCTATATATAGAGAAAAAAAAGCTTTTACGGTTAAAATTTATATTTGATCCTATATATATATATTCTATTTAGCATTCAAAACTACAATTTAAACAATGAAAAATACCACATTATATTTTGCACTCTAAAAAAATTTGTACATGAAGAAATTTGACCCCTCTCATCTAATAGTGTTAGATCCATACTTAAAATGAACCTATACTTGTGTATTCTAAAAATAAGTTTACTCTCAAAATCTTTTTATCTCTTTCACACTTTAATTTTATATATATAAACATATCTGAAATATTTGACACTTATATAAATTATAATTATTAAATAGTAACATTTAATTTATATAAATACGCTTAATTATAATAATATTTTATCTTATAATTATTTGAAAAATCATAGGAAGAATACTTATTATTATAAATATTACATCTCAAAATTTTATTATATATTGATGTTTTTATTAAATTGGATACCTTGCCATATATATATGTATATGAAATAATGGCAAAGTGATACTATATCACAAGAGAACCATAGATATGTAAAGATGGTACGAATACCAAGCTCAAAGAAACACTAGATAACAAAATATATATTCAGTACAATTCCCTCTATTCGTAATCAAACCAAATGTGTTGCGACCACTTATAATTGATTTTCATTGACTTTTTGCATTGACCTCTGTTTACACAATAAACTCTTGATCCACGTTTCTTAATTAGCGGATAGTCGTTTCTGCAAAAATTGGGGTTGTTTATATGTTTTGTCAATTATATAATAGAAGGGGAAATTGTTGTATTTTGTAGATTTAAGATTATTATGAGAAACGTAAAGGTTATACTTTTTTATACATATCAATCTATTTTATATGTAGATATCTATTTTGTATTATTTATATTAGTGTAACGGTTATTTATTAAATTTTTATCAACTTATTAGATATTTGTCAGGTACGTTGTTTTTATCATCATTTTTAAAAAATCCGAATTACATTTTCCATGATCATATTAACCTCACTTATATATATATATATAAAACGTTTCTCCTATGTTTTAAGTGAGAATTAGGTCCTAAGCTTTTATTCGTGTAAATTATTCTTTCTTTATAGTTAAGCTTTGACCATTAGATCCATGATGGGGACCCTTAGTTTCATTTACACGATTTATATAACTATCATTAAGCAAAGGACTAATCATGACATGTAACCTAAGAAACTTTTTGGTTAATTCACACAAACAATTATTGGAGCATTATCTAAAGTCTACTGTAGTCATCTTGGCCATGCATCATGATTATAATTTTACAAACATAATCAAAGAGTTTTCACCAACCCTTGGTTAGCCTAATGATGCATGTGCATTAGGCCGAGCATATAAGAATGATAAGTTATTAAAGTGAGACCAAGAGCTTAACAATGTAATGGATTGGTCACATGCCAAGGCTAGAACATTTTGAAGTTTATTTCTGAAAATATTTTGATATTTAGTTAATATTAGTTAGGAATATCTAGTTAAAAGAAATGATTTTATAGCTAATTGGTAGTTAGGGCTAAGGGAAATTGGTTCACATCCATGAACTCATTTCTTGGACAATTTGTTTTAGTTTTTGAGGGTGGAGGAACATGTTGGCTGGAAGTTTTTGGTGTGGGGGAGAGGTACACTATTTTTTTTCTCTATGTGCGATTGAAGTTAAGTGAACAAAATTTCTTAGACCAATGGTTTTTTTATCAGAAAATCGAATTTGTAAGTGTGTGAGGCAGTTATTGGCATATGCACTTGTGAGGTCTGTGAACCATAATATTAATATCTGGAGTTTGAAATTGATTTGGTCTTTAAATTGTTGTGTTGAATGAGGAATTCATGCACTGTATTTTCTTTGTTATTTACATTTACATGAGAACATGGATAATCACATTTAGGTTAATATTCTAATCTAGTGCTTTTGCATCCAAGATTGTGTATTGGAAAGATTCATTTACATTACCGATAAGAGAATACAGAGCACTATGTATCAAGACAACAAAAGAAAGAAAATTCGTAATGGAAAATTGTCATCAAATTTGCGGGTTAGTTTATGATCAAAGGAAGATGAAATTCGAAATTATGGCATCTGGGTTTTGTGTAGAGCGGGGAATAATTGGTAAATCACGAGCGATTTTCCAAAATGATCTTTGGTTGGGGAGTTAGAAGGGATATTCAAACTATTTTTTTACAGACTACATGGTTGGGAAAAATGACTTGTTGTTCCCTTGCAGCAACACCTATGTCTACAGACATTGAAGCTGGGGAAAAACAATTTGTTGTTCCCTTGTACCAACACTGTCATTTTCTAAGATAGCAACAATTTTTTGTTCTCTTATACCAACATTGTGGCTTGCTAAGATAGAAATGATTTTTTGTTCCCTTGTACCAGTGTCGTGGTTTGTTGAGATAACATCCATCAATTTCTGTTATCATAACCTTAACATTGTTGGTCTCTACAGTATAAAGAAATGAATAGGAGAGTAGGAAGGGCACGAGATCACGGAGGCAGACCCTCAAGTAATGCAGAACTCCTGGAAGAGATAAGGAGACTTCAAGTTTGATTAGAAGCCATGGAAGTAGGGAGACAATGGGATCTTGAAGTTGGAGATGTTAGTGAGGCTGAAGACGAACTTGAAGAAGAAGGAGCAACACCTATTGAAGACGCTACTGAGATTAAATTGTTGAGAGAATTATTGGGCTCAAGTTCAAGGGAAGAGCCTGTAATCTCTATTTATGATGGCAGTTTGAAAGATGAGAATCTAATAGATTGGATTAGTGATATGGACAAGTATTTTGAGTACGAGGAAATTGACGAGGATAAGAGATTCAAGTTTCTTGTGACAGGGTTGAAAGACCATGCTACACTATGGTGGGACAATGTAGAAGTTGAAAGAAGGAAGAAGAAAAAACCATTGATCAAGAGCTAGGATAGAATGGTGGCCAAGACGAAGAGTAAGTTGTGGCTAAAGGATTACCAGCTATCTCTTTCCAAACATATGAAAAATCTTAAACAAAAGATGATGACAATGAGAGAATACACCGAAGAGTTTTACAATTTGAATTTGTGAGTAGCCTATGAGGAAGATACCTCGAAGAAAACACCAAAGTATATCAATGGTTTGATGTTAGATATCCAAGATGAAATCAGCATACTTTCTCCAAGGACAATACAAGAAGCATGCCAATGTGCCTTGAAGGCAGAAAAAAATATAGCTAGGAAGAAGAGCTCTTACAGAGGATGTGGCTTTTCCAAAGGGAAAGGACACACAAATGGAAGAAGAAAGTTTCATGCACAAAATAATGTTGAAGGCAACTTAAATCAGAAAGGGAAGTCAAAGAAAGAAGGTGGTAGCAAAGGAGGAAGACCTTACTAGGGAGGTAGAGGTAGAGGTAGAGGTAGAGGAAGAGGCATAGAGACTATCTACCAGGGTTAGAGATGTAACAAATTGGGTCACCAATCTTTTGAATATCTTGAGAATGACAATATGGGACAACAAGGTGTACACATAGCTCAAAACAAAGCAGTAGAGGCATAAGTACCTGAGGTAGAGAATGTGTCAGAGAAGGAGAGGTGTTGATGATGCACAAAGTCCTATTAAAACTAGCAAAGGATACTACTGAACCAGTTAAAAGGAAATACTTATGGAAGACAATGTGTAAGGAAAAAGGAAAATGCTACAAATTGGTGATTGAGAGCAGAAGTATGGACAATCTAGTCTCCCAAGAAATGGTGGAAAGATTGGGATTGAAAAAGATTAAGAACCCCACACCTTATAAGGTACTGTGGTTGCAAAACGGACACTGATTGTTGGAGCATGAAAAAATTGAAGTTGAGTTTCAGATAGGCAGGTATAAAGACAAGGTGCTTTGTGACATAATGCGAATGGATGCTTGTCACATTCATTTGGGTCGCCCATGGTAGTTTGATAGGAAGGTGACACGTGATGTAGAGAGAAATTGTTATAAGTTCGAAAAGGATGGAATCAAGCACACTCATGTACCATTGAAAGAGGAAGGTACAACTAAAACAAGCACCCCACACGCACTGCTGCTTCATGGAAAGGAATTATTACAATAGATGGAAGAAGAAGAGGTAAGATATGTTGTGATTTGCAAGACAAAGGTAGTACTTATGGACACTGAAATTGTAGATTTACCTATTGAAGTTCAGGATTTCTTGCATGAGTTTCATGATATTATAGTTAATGAATTTCTAAGTGAATTTCCACCCAAAAGAAGCATCAGTCATCACATAGACTTGATACTAGGATAAAGTCTTCCAAAGAGAATGAGGAAGTGAGGAAGGAAGTCCAAGAATTGTTGGACAAAGGACTAATAAGAGAAAGTTTGAGTCTTTGTGCCATACCAACAATACTAAGTCCAAAGTAGGGTGGAGAATGGAGAATGTGCACTCACTCTAGAGAAATCAACAAGATCACCATTTCTTATAGGTTTCCATTGCCATGAATGGATGATATGATTGATTGCTTGGGCGGGGAAACTTACTTCTCAAAGATTGACCTAAAAAGGGGTTATCATTAAATTTGATTCAGAAAAGGAGACGAGTGGAAGACAACTTTCAAGACCAATGAAGGGTTGTACGAGTGGATGGTCATGCCATTTGGCTTGTCAAATGCACCCAATACATTTATGTGGCTGATGAATGAAGTATTGAAGGAGTTTATTGGTAAGTTTTTCGTTGTTTACATGGATGAAATTTTCATTTTTTGTCAAACTAAAGAACACTTGAGACATTTGAAGTATGTTTTAGAGCGATTGCAGCAAGAAAAGTTGTTGATTAACATGAATAAGTGTTCTTTTATGAAAAGTGAGCTTGTATACTTGGGTTTTGTCATTTCTAAGCATGGCTTGAAAATCGATCCAGAGAATATGTAAGTAATTTTGAATTGGTCCTCACCTAAGAACATTTTTGAGGTGAGAATTTTTCATGGCTTAGTTAGCTTCTACAGAAAATTTATTAGGAATTTTAGTGGCATTTGTGCACCTATCATTGACAATATCAAGAAGAATATGAAGCCATTTTATTGGACAACAAATACAAGAAAAAATTTCAAATATTGAATAAGAATATCACTAAGAAGTTGGTGTTGAAGTTGCCAGACTTCAATCAGCCCTTTAAAGTGAGATGTGACGCTAGTAGGACAACGATTAGAGCTATACTGAGCCAAGAAGATAATATTGTTTCATATTTCTGAGATAAGTTAAATGACTCAAAACATAAATACTCTTCCTGTGACAATGAATTTTAGCAGTGGTTCAAGCTTTGAGAAATTGGAGGCATTACTTGATGCCTAACGAATTTGTTCTATACATAGATAATTATGACTTACAATACATTATGCAACAAGTTAAATCATAAACATGCAAAGTGCGTGTCTAGTTCCTTCAAAATTTCACTTTTGTTTTGAAGAACATTAGTGGGAAGGAAAATAAGGTTGTCGATGCCTTGAGCAAGAGATGCTTAATCATCCAAGAAATTCAAATACAAATTTTAGGCTTTGATTATTTGAAGGACTTATATGACATTGATGTTGATTTAAAGAAGCTTTTGCAGCATGAACAGATCGAGTCAATAGGAAAAATAGTCCATGGAAAGATTTTATATTGTAGCATGGGTTATTGCTCAAGAACAAACAACTATGTATACCCAATTTGTCAATGAGGGAAAACTTGGTCCAAGAAAAGCATAATGGCGGGTTGGCTGAACACTTTGGTATTGAGAAAACACTTGGGTAATTGAGTCACATCTATTTGGTCTAAGATGAAGGCAGATGTACAAAGGTACATGAGTAAGTGCAGGGTATGTTAACATGCGAAACGGAGAAGTTAGAATGTTGGACTATACATGCCATTATCGATTCCCAACAGAACTTGGGATTTGGTGAGTATGGAATTTGTTTTGGGTTTACCGAGCACTCGACAAGGTAATGATTCAATCCTCATTGCTGTGGATAGATTTACTAAGACGTTTCATTTCATTCTATGTTCCAAAACTAGTGATGCTACCCATTTGGCTACACAGGAAAGAGTTAAACTTTGAAGTGGGAGACGTGGTCCTAGCTCACCTAAGAAAAGAGAGGTTTCGAAGGGGAGAATATAACAAATTGAAAATGAAGAAGACAGGATCTTGTAAGATCCTCCACAAGTTTTCAACCAATGCTTATGAGTTGGAGTTACCTCCAGAAATTGGCATTTTGTCCATTTTTAATGTAGCAGATTTGTATCCTTACACAGTTGGTGATGTGCATCAAGCTTCTGGGAATCTTGGGCAAGATGAGGGAAGGAAACAATAGTGGTTGAAACAAATTCCCATGGCAAAGATTTTAGAGGTTGAACATATTTTGGATACACGTGTTTCCAAGAATACTGGAAAGAAATAATACTTGGAATATCTTGTGAAGTGGAAAGACCATCCCATAGAGGATTCTACTTGGATGGATGAAGAAACACTACAGAGAGTAGGTCATTCTATAGAAGATCTTATGAGCAGGAGCTCATGAATTTATTCTTTCTTGGGGAGTCTGATGCAGGTGCATTAGGCCGAGCATATAAAAAATGATAAGTTATTAACGTCAAACCAAGAGCCTAACAATGTGATTAATTATTCACATGCCAAGGCTAGAACATTTTCAAGTTTATTTGTGAAGTGTTTTTATATTTAGTTAATATTAGTTAGGAATATCTAGTTAAAGTAAATGATTTTATAGCTATTTGGTAGTTAGGGCTAAGGGAGATTTGTTCACATCCATGAACTCATTTCTTGGACAAATTCTTTTATTTTTGGAAGGAGGAGGAAAATTTTGGCTGGAATTTTTTGGTGTGGGAGAGAGGTACACAGTTTTTTTTCTCTTTGTGAGATTGAAGATAACTAAAAAACATTTCTTAGACTGGTGGTTTTTTTAATCAACAAATCAAATTTTTAAGTGTGCTTGAGAAAATTATTTTCATATACGCTTGTGAGGTTTGTGAGCCATAATATTAATATCTAGAGATTGGAATTGATTTGGTCTTTAAATTGAAATGTTGAATGAGGACTTCATGCACTGTATTTTCTTTTTTATTTACATTTAAATGAGAACCTAGAGAATCACATTTCAGTTAATACTCTAACCCGGTGCTTTTGTATATAAGATTGTGTATTGAAAAGATTCATTTACATTACAGATTCGAGAATATAAAGCACTATGTATCAAGCCAATAGAGGAAAGAAAATTTGTAAGGGAAAACCATAATCAAATTTGTAGGTGAATTTCTAATCAAAGGAAGACGAAATTTGAAATTATGGCATTGGGTTTTGTGCAGAGGAGGGTCTATTTGGTAGCCCATGAGCTGTTTTCCAGAAACATCCTTGGTTGGGAAGTTACGATGGGATCTTTAAACTGTGTTTTTACAAATTGCATGGCTCGATAAAATGACTTATTGTTCCCTTGCAACAACACCTGTGTTTGTAGACATTGAAACTGGGGAAAACCAATATGTTGTTCGCTTGTACCAACACTATTGTTTGCTGAGATAACAATAATTTGTTGTTCCCTTCTACTAGCACTGTGGTTTGCTGAGATAGCTATGATTTGTTGTTCCCTTGTACCAGTATTGTTGTTTGCTGAGATAATAGCCATGAGCTAAGCGCATCGAAAGCAGGACTTCTATGGCTAGAAGCATTCACTTCTAATTGTTCTGCATGCACGAGCAATGTCACCTGATGCTAGATTAAATTACTATATTAGCCATTAATATAACACCATCTTAGAAAAGTGAATTCATATAAGAATTCATCCAATAATTCACATATAATTATTTTGTAGTTATCATTATCCAATTCCTATAGCGAAACCAAAGAAATCCTACTGGATTTAACTTGGGCTACATTAATATGAGTTAAATTGCCACATGCATCCATATAAAATCATCTCATACATGCCATTAGCATAGGTAAATCTATTCATGTATAATCGTCACATGAAATTCGAGTAGTCATGCTCATGGCGAGGAAGCGCAAGCTATCTTCTCATAAACAAACTGAAATTATAATAGATATGGGAAGAAAATATCATATAGGACATCCCACACAAATGGATCCCACTAAAACATCCCTTGGAGAGTGGAGAACCACCATTCAACCATGAATTGACTCTGATTCCCCCTCGATCCGAGGCTCTTACCATGGATCAACTGCCACCAATTGATCTATCCAAATGGTATTTGATACCCTCTTCAATGATATAGTTTACTTTACTGGCGTCCCTCTTTTGGGTGGATTTTTCATCCACTTGCGTAGGTTATTCTCGGAAAATCTCACCTTTATCTCCCACGAGGCTTTTCCTCATAAAATCTATCCTTTATCTCCCACAAAGCTTTTATGTTTCTTTCGATGGATATTTATCTCCAATCCATTAGATGTATATTTATCTCCAATCCATCCAGCTTATATAGAATCACATCTAGAAGCTTATAGTGAAACATTTATTCCTATCTCATTCCTTAATGGGATTTGGCAATAATCTCATCTCTCGGCGTCTCTCTTTTTGAAGTGATTTATTTATTAATTTATTTCATAATATATTTTCTCCCCATATTACATAAAACATCTAGCTTTCTTCAGCTTAGGTTTACAATAGTTTAACATACAAGGGAGGGGTGTTACATACTCTCCCCCTTAAATTTTACATTCTCCTTGGTGTATAATTCCATCCTCATTGAAAGGTAGCTAGATTTTGAGTCCACAGCTCTCATGGCCTTGCCATAGCTACCTGTAACATTGGTTTCAAACAATTTTCTAAGAAATTTTAGTTGAAAAAATTCAACTACGTTTACCACAATTAATATCATAATTTGATACACAATACTACTAAAGTAGCTATGACTTATATTTCTCGTCATTGATTTTGTTTGAAGAATGCATGGTTTCCCCTTGCATTCTTACAAGTCTTGGTCTTCTTGTTGAAAACTTGCTTCCTCGAGTTTCTCTGCATACAACAAGTCAGTTAGCATATTTCCTACATCAATATGCATCATAATAGGTTAGCTCACATATAACCATCATAACCATATATACTCATCATAATCATATGTATTCCAAACCACAAATAAACCATTGTTAATTATTAATTTCCTTCTTCTATGCAAGCTATAGTTCAGGGCAACCATTGTTACTTCATAATTTCCTTCTTCTGTGAAACCTACAGGCCTGTTTCCCTACCACACACCCACCCAGTGTCTTCATGCATACCTACATACAAGGTGTTTTACACACATAGATATATGTATCATGTTTTAATCACACCATACATATATCCATACTGATATCATATGTACTTCTTGTACATAGTATAATCTATACCACTCCATATCAATAACATCACCTGCATCACATATAGTTATTCACATGTTTTCAACCATGTTAGCATTATGTCAACCATTCCTTCATTTATTTATGGTAAGTAGAATAAACTATGTTTGGTTTTTGCTAAGGAATTCCATGGACCTATTCCATTTCTATAACAATCATCATGCACACTATAAATCAATAATACTCATAACTTTTAGTTTTGGGATCAAATCTGTCACCTACACCTGGTTTTAACAACAATACCATAAAGCAGACTATTAACTCTATTACTCATTCTATCATAGATAGTTGAAGTTTAATAATTTTTTTAGCTTCTCTTTAACAAACAACAAATTTGTTTGGTACTTAACAATTTATTTTGTATGATTGACTATTGTCATTTTTATACCTCAACATCTTGTTGGCCATGGAAAATTAATTGTAGATATAATCTCATTTCCCTTCATGAGTTATAAATGAATGTTTTACTGCTTTCAATTCTACCCCCTTTTGGTATGTAGGTACTTATGATCTCAGGGTATTTACATGTTAACACTTTTTCTTTAACATTAAACCACCCTGAACCAAGAGATCATTATCAATTTTATGAATTCCCGCATGGTTTATGAAATCTTTCTTATGTTGTCCTATTCAATGCAATCCAACAAAATAGCCTCCCAAAATTGATTGGTATTTCAATTAGTACGATGTTAGTCTATTTAAATAGATTTTTGGATACCATTTAATTAACCCAGTGGTCCATAACATACAATTTGTGCCTTTTATTAATTACTCCATTATATATATATATATATATATATATATATAGGTGTGTGTGTGTAGTGTTGTGTGTGTGTGTGTGTTATATATCTATATAGATATAGACATATATAGATATAATATATATATATATATATATATATATATATATATATATATATATATATATTGTTGTACTTAAAGACACTTATAGGTCCAACTATGCATATCCAATGAAAGATGCATATGTCACGGTATATAATAACCTGTTAAATTTAGGCTTCCCTTAATCACACTTTCTTCCAACCGAAGAAGAAATCACATTCAAACAATTTGTACGATTACATAGTCTTATACTATAACAAGTTCTTACAATCTTAACACTATTTCATGGGAACCTTTACCATGGTATAATAGTTAGGGTGGAACCCACTTATTAACCCCCAACCTCTCATGAGGTATATAATTTTCTTTTGGATTCTTACTTATGAACTAGTTACCATACTAAGGTTTAACATTTCCTTGTTTATATAATCATCCCTTCAAGCATTAGGTGGAATTTTATTTAGCAATTTCCTATCATAGAAATTATACTATTCATAATTTGTTTTTTTATAACATCATGACCATAGCTTAATCTTTGACTAGAATCAATTACCACCTATTCTCTAATATACATGATAACTTTCCTTTCTCGTTTTATCACATTCTAATTTATGAGAATTGTGATTCCTTCATGCATGAAGGCATGTTCATGTAGCTCATTGCATTCCCCACTATGAGTCTTACATGCATGTTATACGTTTAATGGATCCTCAAGTAATCATATTCTTCCCCTATATGCATTGATGGTTATCAAGCTTAATATTGCATTAATCCGTTGACCATGAGTTTCCATGATTATCAATTATTTAACTATCTTGCTATGCATATTTGTAAGCATCACTTTTCAAAGCTTAATTTTTGACAAATTATATAATAATCGATAAAAAAATTAAACTCCTCATCTATGAGGAGCCTAATAAAAATAACTTATTAGCATATTAATTGTTTCTATTATTCTTCACATTCCATTGCTGCCACCACATGCGAGTGCAAATGCCCATCTCATGGAGTACAAGTCTTTACTAAATAATTCATAGCAATTTGTGCAAGGAAGGTCATTAGCACAAGACCCAATTCTTAACATAAGAATGTTTAGCAGCAAAAATTCAAGCATGCTAAGAGAACTATTCATCATAACCATTAGATCAGGTTGAACAAACATTAGTTTTTACCATATTTTCCTACTCTATTCAATGAACCTTTCATTAAATAGATGTGCCTAAACAATACACCTCTCAAGGTTGAGAGTGTAAAGGAAGCCCGACAAATTTTTGGGTGGTGCCTTTTGGACTAATAAAAATTTTTCTGCCTTTCTTCTAATCACAGTCCATAATTACAAGAAGCCTATGAATGAGAATTGGTGGCATCAATACAAGATCCATGCAACTTCATCTTATGGTCAAGACATGATGGTTGTTACAACATGTAAGTATGTGGGAAATTTTGAATTCTATTATACTGTAACTAGTAATGAATTCAAATACATAGAATGAAATCCTTTTTAGCTTGGTCCTTTATATCAACGGTTACAATTTTTACAAAAACCATAACTATCAGGGTTTGTACCTGTAGAGACTACATCACATTTACCCAATTGTTTTGATGCAACAACAAATTCATTATAATGTGAATCTTCCAATTTTCCCAATAGTTCAATAGTTTCCATAGGGAAATTTCCACCATTTAAATTTTCAATATGGGTTCCTATCGATCAAAGAGAGAAGACATACTGCCCTTGAGAACTCATGGATCCAAGCTTATACCAAAACTAAACCAAATTTACTAAATACACGTAATCTCTTACATGTTTTCTTGGCTTCCACTATAAATTAAAGTTTATTCCCTTTATACAAGTTTCTTTGCATTTGCCACATCCATCATTGAATCTAACCTGGTGATATAAATATAAACAAATTGATTCTAGTATCAATGACACTCGATGCTGCAAGATAGTTGGGATGACTGAGAGGTCAAAATAGGAAATCATGATTTTATAGACTATGTTCCACAAGTAACAATGTCTCATCTTGCCAAAGGAGGCTTTCATTAAATTGTATGAGAAATTGTAGAGCAGCGAGTTCTTGTATTTCTCAATAGCTCGGTATTCCTCGATATTGCATACAAAAAATACTATTCTTTAGTTAAATAGTCTCAAATATATTTTTTAGTTATATAGTCTCAAATATATTTTTTTAGTTATATAGTCTCAAATTAACATTACTAACTATATGGTCTTTCTCTAGTGCTTTCCACCAGTTACAATAACAAAAACCACCTTTCCCCACAAAATTTAGTTGAAAATTAGTTTTCAAATTTTCTTCTATCATAATATCACAAATTATTCAAAACTATATTTCTAACTCATCAATGATGATTCAATGAAACCTTCGAAGATGGAAATCCCTTCCTCGCAACACAAAACCCTTTTTTCATTCAAGACCTTTGGGATTTTGCCTTCAAAACAAAAAAATTTACAAGTAATAAAGTCAAGAGAAAAAAGGGAATATATACCATCATCAATGGGTAGGAACCTTGCAGTGAATTCTTTTTTTTTTATATACTAACAAAAATTTTAATTTTTGATTCTATTGAAGTCTTGCTTCTCTCTTTGATTGTGCTTACTTACTTAACTGGGAGGTGGGCACGCGAATCTAGGCAAAGAGGTCAACTCTAGTGCTCATTGATGTTGAAGTTGAACAACACTACCTGTAATGCTAGCACACAGGGTTTTAGTGCCTACATGCACCAAACCTTTCTCTCGACAAAACATCACAGAATTTTGGCTTCAATGCCTCTACACTCTCATAACATCTGATCCACAGCCTGCATGGCTACCTCCACCTGTTGAGCCACTACGAGTGCCTCCACTAGGATGACAAGAGTAGCATGATGGTGGCTATAGCAAAAAAAATGTTATACCTTTAAGTTTCACTTGTAATACTCGTTACCGGTAAAACACTCGTGCACACATACCTATATAAATTTTTAATATTGCTCAAGTAAAACAAAATCAATCGAGCAATATTGTTGAAAAATGTGCAACAAGAAATGATAAATTTAGAATGTGCTAAAAATAGACTTGCTAAAAATAGCATGTCTAAAAATAGCAGTTTGGCTAGTGAGGTCATTGGCCACACTGGGTGAGAGGTGAAACTGCTAAAAATAGAAAGTTCTAAAAATAGCATTTCTGGGTCCCTTGCTATTTATAGTAGTCCCTAGTCTATCTATAGGAAGTAAAGTTAATTTTTGTCTTAACAATAGTTGGAAATATTAATTAATTAATTCAGTTGAGTTAATTAGTTAAGGAAATTCGAATTTGAAGTCTTTGTGAGCATGCACATGAGTTGTCCCACTGATTGAGGAATTTATCCTTAATTACCTCCATTGATTGAGGGAATAAGTATGAGTTCTATAATGAGAGAATCAGTTGACTTAGTTCTAGCTATTCAAGTCCAGTTTGATTCTTTTAACAAGTTGTTAAAATAATAAAATATAGATTGTTAATGCTTGCATGCACGTGACAACTATTATTTTAGATAACTGAAAATTCACTCATGGATAACTGTTGCATGCCAGTTCTGTGAGAGACCCAGTTGAGATCAGCTGTGGGAGACTGTACTATTAGATGCTTGGCTATCTCTAGTAAGTATTCCTTGCTTGGAGAAGGATCTATTATAGGAGATTGGAGGACTTGTGGCCTATATATTGAGGCCTAGGTAGTCCATGATTTTCATCTTCTAATTGAAGATCATCAGGATCTTTTGATTACAGAGAGAGCAGGATAGCTATTGAGCTAATTCTTTTTGTATGTTGTTGAGGATCTACACTTGATTGATAATATATGGTTGGGGTTTTATGCTAGTTTTTTCCCCTGGATATATCTTGCGTTATGTGTGATTATTTCTCTTGATCATTTATGCATGTTTTTACTTGATGTTGCTCATGAATTCAATTATGCTTTTTCTTAATTTTTTGTGGAAGTAGAACAAGTATTATTCTTTAGGACATTGCATATATCAGTTTGTTTTGGAGGTGAAATTTCTACATGATATCAGAGCACAGGTGATCAAGCAAGAACATTATACTAGCAGGAGAAATTCGAAGTTTATTATTTAGGATATAGATCTCAAGTTCTTATGACGTCTATTTCATCAATGGTGTTCTATGGTTTGAGGCTTGAGTATGCCCTTGATCGTAGCTCAAATTATATAGCTTAGAAGGATTGCGTGGAGGCAGTTTTGGAAGATAATGGTCTTAAGGATTTCATTGATCAAGAAATTCCTAAGCCTACTGACAAGACTGAGTAGGTGGAATGGAGGAAGTATGTGGCTAGAGCTAGGAGAATTCTCTTTGAGGGAGTGCGAGACCAAATTGTCTCAAGCCTCCATGGGAAGGAGACTCTGCATGCAATGTGGAAAACATTGAAAGATTATATCAAAATAGCAGTGATCAGAGGAAGCTGGCACTGAAGGACAAACTTCGAAAGGTCAAGTGTGAAAGGGATGAGACGATCTCTATGTATCTAACCAAGCTCATCGCATGTAGGGATGAGCTTGCAAGTGTAGGGATCATGACATCGGATGAGGATATGGTGAGTCTAACACTCCTTGGCCTTCCTAAGAGCTCGCATAGCTACGAGGACTCAGTGAATGGAAGGGAGAAATTGCCAGATTGGGAACAACTATGGTCAGATTTGATGCAGGAGGAGATCAGATAGAGCACCAGAGATAGTTCTTCATCCATGCATGATGAGGAGAACTATGCCTTAGTGAGTAAGGTGAAGAAGGGGAAGGAGAAGGTTTCTCTTTCCGAATCCAGTTCTTCCAATGATGGGAAGAAGGTTGACAAATTGAAAGTGTGATGCTTTCATTGTCATGAGGTGGGCCATTATGATGCAAATTGTCCAAGGAGGAAATCCAAGAAGGGATCTAGGGAAGGATATGAAGATGAGGAACTTGCCTCACAGTTTGAGTTGGATTTCACACTCTTCGCATGCATGGTTTCATCCATGGTGGGAAGTGGTTAGTTTCTTGATAGTGGAGATTCTTTCCACATGACCGACGATAAGAGTTTGTTCAGTACTTTGGATGAGAAAGATCTTCAGATACTCATAGTGATGGGTAATGATGAGAAGTATAGTGTCCTAGGTGTAGGAACGGTTATTTTTCAGAGGGATCATGGAGCTCGCCTTACCTCGACCGATGTCAAGTATGTACCAGAAATGAAGATAAAATTGGTGTCGATTGCAATGCTAGAAGATAGAGGCTATGATGTAGTCTTTAGTAAGGGAAAGGTTTTCCTTATCACATCATCACTAGAAAGGTGAAGCAGATTGGTTCACAGGTCAAGAAAATGTATGCTCTTAAGGTTTAAGATGCATGCAAAGCCTTGAGAAACAAGGCAACTGATGGAGACTTGGTGGTTGAGAGGGAGGGTATATTACCTATCAACATGCAGAGCTAAAAGAAGTCTCATACGGTTGTGGAGGAGCCACGATTGGTGCAGCAACTTTAGGAAGTTGTGGAGCAACCACAAGAGGGGGAGGTGAGTGGAGATCGAGTAGAGAGATCTACTCATGTAGAGACCTCTAGTAGGGGGAAACTTCGAGCTAGCTGGGCAGAGGGATCACATGCAACCATACCTCCACGTAGGAGGTGCGGCAATATAGAGTGATTGTCCCAAGGAGGAGAGGCAAGATCCTTGAGGTACCCAACCTCTTGGATGAGACCTTGCTATGGGAGCCCCAGTGTGGAGTAGCATGAACTGACTGATTGGGTAGAGATAGATGCGGATGGACCAACAGAGAGAGCGATAGTGCAGGGAATCCCAGGACATCGCATAGCTAGCAGGTAGTAGCAATGCGAGAGGTACAAGTGTTTTGCACAGTGATAGGTGGCACCGAGAGGTATACAATGGTGCGAGATGCATGGAGATGTTGCAGTAGCACAAATGTCAGAGAGGGAGCACGTGTCAGCAGCAGGTAGAGCTTCAACATCAGAGTATGTTCCTAGCCCAACAGAGTGGTCAATTGGGAGCGTTTTTGTTCTAAGTGTTGTTGGAGCAATTGGGCCGGGTGGATGTGTTGCATGCAAAACATTCCAGAGTTACAAGATCAAGTTCGAGAGAAAGACTTTCTTGTTGAGAGGGAGCGTTGAAAAATGTGCAACAAGAAATGCTAAATTTAGAATGTGCTAAAAATAGACCTACTAAAAATAGCATGTCTAAAAATAGCAATTTGGCCAATTGGGTCATTGGCCGCATTGGGTGAGAGGTGAAACTGCTAAAAATAGAAAGTTCTAAAAATAGCATTTCTGTGTCCCTTCCTATTTATAGCAGTCCTTAGTCAATCTATAGGAATTAAAATTAATTTTGGTCTTAAGAGCAGTTGGAAAAATTAATTAATTAATTTAGTTGAGTTAATTAGTTAAGGAAATTCGAATTTGATGTCTTTGTGAGCATGCGCATGAGTTGTCCCACTGATTGAGGAATTTATCCTTAATTTCCTCCACTGATTAAGGGAATAAGTATGAGTTCTATAATGAGAGAATTAGTTGACTCAGTTCTAACCAGTCAAGTGTAGTTAGATTATTTTAACAAGTTGTTAAAATAATAAAATATAGTTTGTTAATGCTTGCATGCATGTGACAACTATTATTTTAGATTACTGAGAATTCACTCATGGATAACTGTTGCATGTTAGTTCTGTTAGAGACCCAGTGAGATCAGATGTGCGATAATGTACTATTAGATGCTTGGATATTTCTAGTAAGTATTCCTTGCACAGAGAAGGATCTATTATAGGAGATTGGAGGACTTGTGGCCTATATATTGAGGCCTAGGTAGTCCATGATCTTCATCTTCTGATTGAAGATCATCAGGATCCTCTGATTACAGAGAGAGTAGGATAGCTATTGAGCTGATTGTTTTTGTATGTTGTTGAGGATCTACATTTGATTGATAATACATGGTTGGGATTTTATGCTAGTGCTTTCCCCTAGATATATATTGTGTTATGTGTGATTATTTCTCTTGATCAGTTATGCATGTTTCTACTTGATATTGCTCATGAATTTGATTATGCTTCCGCTTAATGTTTTGTAGAACTAGAATGAGTATTATGCTTTAAGACATTGCATATATCGATTTGTTCTATAGGTGAAATTTCTACAAATACTTACCCATGCTAGAGCATATCGAGGTCTATAGAGAACTGACCTTGGTTGTGTTTCGCATCGAGGGATAGAGGATGCATTTAAAAGTTGCAACAAACATTATTTTCAGGTTTTTTATCTAACGTCAGTGTATGGATAAGGCTGTGCATTGTGTGATTTACAGACAATCCTTACCCAACTAAGGTGATGATGAACATGAAGATAGTCCTTATCCAACACCTTCTTGACAAAAGAAAACAAACCTATTTTCATCTTTTCTGCAATCCCTCAAGCGAAATAGTATCTTTTTTCTTTCTGCTCAACTCGAATACTTCCCAATCTATAGTAAAGAAAACATGACAAGGGAAGCTGCAGTGCTACTATCTTTTCTCCAATCCTTAGGTGGAAAAATATACAACCACCTGAATGGAACCTAAAAAGAAAAAAGTGACCGTAATCGATAAGGAAGCAACAGTGTATGAGGAACAAAGAATGAGGATAATGCATCTAGTGTCAACCTACAAGGCAAGAGCTTTATTTGTGGGAAATCACGCATTCATGTGATTGAACTTACCTAATCCAACAGAATTTTGGGATCAAGAAATTCGAACTTCGTACATTTCCAAGCCATGGATAAGGTTGAATGTATATCCCACCTCTTCCTTCACCATTCTCACCTTCTAATTTTCTTCATGGGGCTAGTGAATAACCCTTATCCATTTATTTCGTTGGTAGCCAATTTGATTAACAATCGATAGTCTGAAAGGCAACACTAAAATAAACAATATTCTTATCTCAATTTGTTTGTCAGCATGAACTGAAATCCTACGGCTTACCATACTTTTCTGCTAAAACTCAAAATAAAAACCACTACCTCCATGTCAATGGTTTTGGATAAATCTTATCTATTTTAGATAATCCATATCACTACGTTTAATTTCTTTTCTAACTACTTTTACCAGCATGTCCAGGGATAATGTTTCAATATGTGTATGTTAGATAGTCGCCTTTTGGAATCAAAGAATTATGTACCTCTCCGGATCACTGGATAAGGTTGAGCTCTCCTTGATGTTTTGCATATTATTGCCTCCACATCTGTAGTAGAGCAAACTAAAAACATGAAACAACAGTTAATATCATGATCTTCTCCATAAATCAAAATCAAACCTATAGTCCTGCATAATTTTCGTAGACTCGCGTCCCCCTCTCGCTTTACCAACCATTCAGGTTGATAGTTCTTCCCAGGTATTCTTCTCCTCCTCCATTGAGGAGCTTCCGAAATGCTTGGAGACAAAATTGAGTTGTTTGTTGAAATTTTTCATAGAGATCACATCATACGTCCCAAAGGTTGAGTTGTTATAGCCTTTAAACTAGATAAGCCCAGTTACATCTTCCTTAAGGACACGATCGATTTCATGGGGATCACTTGTTGAATCTCGCAATTTAATCAATGTGGTGAGGGCCTCTCCACAATGGATGGATTAATGATGGTTACCATAGAGTGACTGGGCAGACACCGAAATGGAAAAAGGGTGGAGGTACAACTATTGATTTGGGCCATTTTTGGCTATCTGACGTGATTAGGATTGGTCAAAAGTGTCGGCTATGACCATCTGAAATTCCATAGGAAATTTTTGCCAAAGTTTCTCTTAGACAACCCAGAAGTGCGGGCAACCTTTGAGCTATGATCCGAAACTTCTCCCTTATAAATGTGATTTCTCTCAAATTTTTCAATTTGAGCTGAACGCGCAATAACCTCCTTGGACCTTTCTTAATGGCCAACCTCTCAACATCCTTAACAATTCCAAAATTGTTCAATGTAGTCAATGATAAAATACTATACACAATCCATGGTTATCTTGTGATGTTTCGATCAGATTCTAGGTTTAAATCCACCTCATCCAAATCAGGATCAAGCCTTAACAAACACAATGCCCATTCCACAGCTTAACAATATATGGTTTCTGTTAGAAACTTTGAGTACTTGGTCCTTGAATCCACCGATTTCATTAGAACCCTTCCTTCTCGGAGAGTTGAGGATTTGTTAGGAATTAATTGTTACAATAAATCCAGTTTTCTAAATGTATTTAAGAACTGTGACACATATCGAAATCACCCATTTCTAATCAATCAACAAATTTCTTGATAAAATAACATTTTGTATATGTGGGTATATAAAAGTTATTCCTTCCATCTTAAGGTATTAAATATTTTAAAATTTAAGTTAACTTGTAAGGAATTCTAATTTCCTTTATGAGTTTGTAATCACTATGATTTCAAGCCTTTATATGCTCAATTTTTCTTATAAATTTTTTATAACCAACCCTTTTTGCAATTAGTTGTGTCACAGATAATAAGCAATTTAGGAGCTCTCATTCTTCATTAAAATATTATTGTTGTCAATCCTAACTCAGAATTTCCCTTAGTTGTAAAAATAAATTTAACATGTACAAGACATGGCTACCATTACGAAGGTGGAATTGTCCATAGGTTGCAAAGTTTGAACCTATTCTCTGATACCATTTGTAACATATCTCTTGAGCTTTCCCTGAGAATTAGCTACTAGGCTCCCATTATTGTAAATTTTTCTTTGCTTACAGCTAATATTTGACCACTAGGTCCATGATGGGGACCCTTAGTTTCAGTTACACCACTTATATATCAGAAGAATCATTAACCATGAAGGCGTAACTATGGAATGCAACCTATGAAACCTTTTGGTTAATTCATACAAGAAATTAATGGAGTATTATCTGAAGTCTATTGTGGCCATCCTCGCCATGCATCATACATAATCAAAGAGTTCTGACCAACCCTTGGTTCAACATGCATAACTAGCTAGGCTAACCTCATAGGAAGCAAGACTTATCTGGTTAGAAACATTAGCCTCTACATGCACCAACAATCTCACATGATTCTAGATTAAATTACTATCTCAACCATTAATATAAGATCATCTCAGAAATGTGACTTCATTGAAGGATTCATGCAATCATTACCATTTAATTATTCTGTAGTTAACATTGTCCAATTCCTATAGAGAAACCAAAGAAATCCTACTTAATTTAACTTAGGCTACATTAATATGCCATAAATTTCCACACACATCCATAGATAATGATCTCATACAAGCCATTAGCACGAGCAAATCTATTCACATATAATCATCACGTGAAATTTGAGAAGTCATGCTCATGGAAAGGAAACTCAAGCTATCTTCTCATAAACAAACAAACATTATAACTGAGATGGGAATAAAATATCATATCCCACACAAATGAATCCCACTAAAACATCATTTGGAAAGAGGAGCACCACCACCCAACCATGAATCACCTCTGATTCCCCCACGAGTTGAGGTTCTTTCAATGGATCAACTGCCCACAATTGATCTATGCAATGGGTGTTTAGTACCCTCTTTCATTGTATAGAATCACATCTAGAAGCTTATCATGAAAGATTTGTACCTATCCCATTCCTCAATGGGATTTGGTAAGAATCTCATCTCATGTTGTCTCACTTTTCCAAGTGATTTATTTATTGGTTTATTTAATAATATATTTTCTCCCCGTATTACATATCACACCTAGCTTTCCTCAGCTTAGGTTTACAATAGTTTAAGAAACAAAAGATGAGTGTTACAATGTAAGACAATATTGATGGTTTAATATTTATGTTAAATAACAACCTTCCCCATGGTTTTTGTTCCTTCACAATGCTTTTTCGATATCAATGTATCCTCCAGCACTATAAATCTCCATTGACGTGACTTCTAGGATGATTGGTCAAGTGTTTTGTAAATGTCTATACGTGTCAATTGGCATATTTGTTGTGGCTCTTAGATGGACTGATTTCATCAATGGTTTGTTGGTATAAATTTATATAAACGAATATTGTTAAAGGCTGATTATGCTATCTCCTCAATTCAGCATACAAGGTTTGATCTTCAATTTTTCTGAATGAATTTAAGACATATCAAGCACCATCAAATTATTTTTAAAAGGGGAAGACCAAAATTGATGGACAGACCTGGATTTATGTTGACTTAGTAATGTGTGTTATTTGTTAATTTATTTTTAAAATGATCTTTTTTTATTTTCTATTTTATTTATTTAAAAAAAATATTTTTATTTTTTGTTTTCTTTTAGTCAGGTTTACGAACACACTAGCCAGTGAGTCATTGCTACATCCATGGAAAAATCTGGGCTAAACGCCCCTCGGCCTACAGGCAAGACCTAACCCCGAGGGCTTTGGGCAGAATTGACCCTATGACCTCCCAATGGCGAGGCACGGTTTTTGACCAACTGAGCTAACCCTTCGGTTTTTTTTTTAGTGGGTTCACAAACACCCTAGTCAGTGAGTGGTCGCTATGTCCATGGAAAAATCTACGCTAATCGCCCCTCAGCCTACTAGCAAGACCTAACCCCAAGGACTTCAAGCGGAATCAACCCTGTGACCTCCAGATGGCGAGGCACGGTTTCTGACCAATTGAGCTAACCTTTGGGGCTTCAAAAATGATAAAATTATATAATATATTTTCTTAATAATCCCAAATTATGTTAATCGCAAAGTTTTTTTTTTTTTTAAGGTAGGAAAACTGTCATAATTTAGTTTTAAATTATAGTAGTGAGGCAACCATCTCACCCTTGCTATCCACTAAGGTTGA